>CM046036.1:75187907-75402907 GCA_025215565.1 Flaveria ramosissima
TGAACAAAACGTTTGAAGCGTGTGAATCTCCCGTGAGTCATATAACGAGAATTCTATTATGTGACCGCTACCATATATAATTTATATCATGAGGAAAACAATATTAAATAAAACTCAATTTAAAAAAATAAAAATTCAAATTCAAATAACGCCTTACGTAAAATCTTGAAGAAACACCAAAAAAATGTCCAAATCGCCGCTCACCATTGACAATTCTACCGACGACATCTACAACCAATAATGTGACCTTTATTATATTTACTTAAAAATGTAGAATAGTATTAAAATAAGTGGGAATTGGATAAGTTATCCGTACTGGTAATTATTTTTTCATATATGCTGTCGTCTAAAAGGTTTTTAATAGAAGGCACTAACGGATACACACGAAACCGTCTTGGTATGTGTATTGAAATTTGTATAATTTTTGTGTGCTTATTAAATGCAATCTTGACATCACTCCAAACTAAGAGGTAGTTATCATGTTTTGGCCACTCTTGGTATTCAAATTTATCTAGTTTGAATCGGCTTAGTACAATCATGCAGCCCACCAGATCATCATCTTTGTAACCTTTAATGAAATGTGTTGGTATAAATTCGACTAAATTTGTTCCTCTACACAAAATTAAGCTAGTGATTTAGATATCACAAATATTTTATATTTAAATTATAAAAATTGGAATTCAGATCTTACGTGTTGGTCGAGAAAAACCAACAAAAGTTTGTTCTCAGAAACGAGATGCAAAACAAAGTCTATCCAAACAAAACACACGGTATAGCACACACAGTATGGTGTGACTGATGAAAAATCGTCAACAATGGCATGCAAATCCATCATCAAGTTGTCCTTCATTTAAAAATAACGCATCTTATTATATCAAATACCACAATTATGTATTTTATTTTTTTATATTATGACATTAGGGACATCTATATGATCTATAAAATAAAGTATCATAAATAGTTAAAATAAAAGTTGTTTCATTATTGCCAAAGTAGTTAATGTACTTGGAAAAAGAAAATAATAGAAAAATAAACCGAAAGTCTAACAAATAGAAAATAAATAATAGAAGATTGTAGAAACTAAAATCCAGGTGAGAGTATTGTCTCCGTGTAGATTGCACCATGGATAACACCACCAAAAATGGTAGGGTGTATAAATCCCGCTACATTAAACCTGAGATCGATTTCAAAAACCTGCCCCCACTCCGTGATCACAAGAGTTGATCCACTAAGATTGTAATGCGTCAAGGATGTAATTGTTGGAAATGGAAGGCACACCCTGTAAGGATATGTAAACAACTTTATCCAAGTACCATTATTTAGCTTCCATAATTCTAAGGGCCTTTCGTAGTAACCGCTAGAACAATACATATGAAGTTCTGGTCGTATACTGACAAATAAACCTTTAGGACCAAGACCCCCTGCATTCGGATATGCTAATTCTAAAAATTTATGTGTATTAACGTCAAAGCGAATCACTCGCCTGTTACTTGCAAGCCAATATTCCTTAACCGGGAAGTATACAACATCTTCACAGAATGTTCCCGAACACCACCAGTAGGTATCACCATGGTACGGTCTTTTTTAAGGGATGGTATAGATTTCCAGGAGCTCATATGCAATGAGTACAAGTAAACTGCAAGGGTACCCCGCCTACGTTTTATATGGATAATGTTGTAATCAAAAGTGGCGTCAACATAGAAACCAACAACATCTTTTTTGCGTTGAAGAATCCTTGTTTAGAAGAGTTGGGCAACATTTTGGTGACACCAGTTAAAGGATTCCACAAAAGTAAATCACACGTGTTTCTAAGGCTAACATAGAGCATGCCATCCAAGTTTAGTAAGAATATTAGATTTTTCGGTTGAAGACCAAACGACGGAGTTACGTTCGTACAAGCTAAGTATTTACTGTCAGTATAATTTAAGGATCGAGTAATGCATGACAGCATTCGGCTTGTGGTGATAATTTTCTGATCGGGGGAGTCTTGCATGTGTTGGGAATTGGCTTTTAGAAAATCTAGAGTCAACATGTACGTTAACCATTCCTTGCAGACACAATTGCATTTAACCAAAACTTTTCGGGGGAGTCATGCAATTATCTCTAGCATAAGTATCATAAACAACCAAGGAGGCATTGTCGCTTTTATCTAAATAAAAAATACACGGAATGTTTTTAAAAAACTATGAAAATATTATGAACGTAATTTACTAAAAATAATTATGCTAATAAGATCATATATTTTATTTAAAAAAAATTCGTATATAATTTTTAGATAGTATATTTGAATCACACTTACGTAAATTGCAAAACTAATAGTTTACTAATGAGTTATAGATAATAATAATATAATTGGACTTCGAATAATAGGTCGAATGGGTTGAATTGGTTAATGTGTTATTGTGGGTTTGGGACGGGTGTGTTGGATACCTACATTTATTATTAGGATGTTTAAATGTGGCAACCCAATGCATATAAATTGGGCTTTTATATTATTTGTTTATTAAGTACAATGTGGGGCTGGGTTGGTAAGAGTTGTTATTAGGGAAATAGGCTGGACCGCTAATTGAGTTTGTAATGATGGTTTGAAAATTCAGGCACTTAAGCGACCCGATATATATAAGAACCGTATGTTGTGTTATTGGTCTTAGATGCAAGAACACCAAACGCCACCACCCATAGTTAGATATTGATTCATTCTTGGATCCATATCTTTTAACTCTACAAATCTAGCTACAGATTCGATGAAATAACCATCCCACATCATCCATTCTCGAGTGTGTGTTTGCCACCCACCATGTGTCGTTGTAATCGACAATCGATTGTGGTTTTCGGACCTTAGGGTTTCACGATTCACCTACCCAATCTAATTCGTTTGATGTTGAACTACATTGTATAGTTTATCTTTTAATCAAATTAGCAACCCATATCATTCAATATCGGCTGTGTGTTTGCCACCCTCCCAGTGTCGTTGTTATCGACAGTTGTTTAGGGTTTTTGGACCTTAGGGTTTCGTGATTCACATACCTAATCGAACTCATTTGATGTTGATATACATTATACAGTATGTAAGATGGTTGTGTATGCAGGACCGATGAGGGGCTTGACAATTTACAACACACCAACACAAAGAGGAGATTAAACAAACTTGATCAAACAGTAAACTGGATTCACCACAATAATGATACTAAGAACACAAGTAATAATAAAGAGACAATACAAGAGATTTGGGTTTCAAGGATGCAGTATATTGCTTTCTCAAGTTCTATTACAAGTGTTACAAAGCATAAAGAAAGATACTAGAACATGGAATACTTATACTACAACCTATAGCCGGCTATACTTTGAAAGCCAGCTGGATACAATTGACTAGACACAAATAAAATCAATTGTAGAATCAAAAGGCATCTGCCTTTTGACCTTGTGACTATGACATGCCATAGCTCACATCCTTATCTATTACAAAAAGGATAAAATACATAAAGTAGAAGGTTACAAACTCAAGACCTCAATGTATAGTTACCAAAAGCATGGACCTTTTCACCCACTCATGAAAGATGGTGACTTTAAGAGATGCATCGGAAAGGTGTCCAGCTTTATGGAACAGTACATCAGATAAAGCATGTTACTAAAAGTCTTCAGAAGAAATTTGTCTTCATAGGATGAAGCTTGAGAAGACTTTGTCTCTGAGGCTTTGGAAGACTTCATATTTGGCTTCTTAAGATATTGGTCTTGGCTTCGGAAGATTTTACACTTAGAATATTTCCAGTGCATGGTGTAAAACTTCCGAAGCAATTCTACTTCAGTTCTTTAGTGCATTGCTTGCAGAGAGACTTTGGATGTTTTGGTTTGCATCAGACTTAAAGGAATCCTTACAAACTCCCCCTAGGCTGATGCTACCAAAACATCTAGAAGATCTTCAGATGTTAGTAGTCTTCAGCACAATCATGACCATACCCTTCTTCATTAGATGGTCAGGATCATTCAGACTTTCATAGTATCTTCTCATCTCAAAGAGATCATGCAGAGGTAAGTTGATTATGTCTTGCCATGTATAGACATTCTCAACACCTTGATCTCTGATTACATGCCATCTTTCTGGATTGGTAGAGATGGTCCAGGATAAGATGGGTGTCTCAGCTGCAAGAGGAGCCACTTGTATTGGAGTTGATTGGGCTGCCTCTTCATGCACTTCCTCAGGTTGATCTGACTCAGCCTGAAGTGTAGAGGTAGATGATTTAGGCTTCTTCTTCTTAGACTTTGGTTTAGAAGCCATCCTCTTCTTCCTCTGAGATGACTTTAACTGAGAAGACTGGTCTGCAGCACCTTGTTGATCATCCTTGTCTTTCTCAGTTGGGTGTTCCTCCCTCACAGGTTCAGAAGGAGAGGGAGTTTGACCCTGCTATGGATCAGAGGATAAGCTTGCTGAGGCACAGTAGGAGGTCCGGGTTGTGTTGTCTCAGGTTGTTCAACCTTAACCTCCACTTCAGGTGGGACTTGACTTGGAAGAGAGTGTAAGTCAATTAGTTCTCCACTCTTGATCTTCTGCTTGATTACCATTATATGCTCATCCATTGTGGATAGAGACATAGGGCCAAGTCTCCTTCCGGAGAATCCATACAGCTTCAAGAAGCTCATCATCCTTTGTCTGTCAGCAGACTTCTTCATACTCTTTTGGATGATGGCTCTTGACTTTGCAGCTTCTTCTCTTAGCTTCTTCTTAGTTGTCTTTCTCTTTTTGACTAACTCAAGCTCAAGTTATTTTAAGTACTCAAACTCAACAAAGTCATAGGACAAGGGAAGAAGTGCATCTGCCTGATAGAAGCCTGTGGCACTCAGGTAGTTGATCATTTTGATCCTATCTTCTTCTTTGTCTACCTGAGGTTCTTGTTGAACCACATCTTCTTGTACAGGGCTTTCTTGAACTGGGGAGAGAGTAGGAGCATGCTTGTAGAGTCTTTTCTGTCTCTTCTCCTATTTGAATTGGAGAAGTAACCTTGCATCCTCTTTTTCTTTCATCTCTCTTGACACTTCCATGTCAGCCAGTTCATTTAGTTGTTCTAAGGGGAGAGAAATGATTTCATCAATGTCATAGTTCCTGGTTTGCAGGTAAGTAATCCTGACTGCCCTCAACTCATCATCTTGAGTAGTTGGTCTGGGAGCAGCCCTGATTGCAGCTTGCATAAAACCTGAAGACCCAGAGGAACTTTCTCCCCTTAGCTTCCTCTTCCTCTCTCACTCTTCCTCCTCAATTTCCTCAGGAGTCAAAATCCTTTTCCCTTTGTCACCCACAGACCTTTGTGACTCAGGGTGGATAGAGGTTTGGCCTTTATTGCTTGGTGTAGCATCCATGCTCTGGCCAGAGAGAGGCTGAGAAACACCTTCACCAGCAGGTGTCTCAGAGGGAATGTGGATCTCTGCAGCAGTTGATGATGATGAGACAGGGGTTTCAGGTTCTGCCACTGGGCCTTCAGTCAAGGTTTCCCCTATGAAACTAATCTTAGGGTCCACCTCAACATCCAGTTGACCGATGGCATTACCTTGCCAAAGTCTCCTTCTTAAGCTAAACTCTGCAGTGATCCTGTCTTGGATTCTTTGAGCCAATCTGTCAGCTTGTCTTGAGTTGCTTGGGTTGACAAGTGGCATATTGACTAGATCCAGACCTTCATAGAAGTTCAAATTTTGAAAGTCAAATACTTCTTGTTGCCCTTGAACTCTGTGAAGAATAAGGGCTCTTCTATCAGCATCATACCTCCACCTTATGATGTAGTTTGAAGTTCCTTGAGGTGGAGATGACACAGCCCTTGGTATACCTTCCTCAAAGAGACTCCTGATGATAGAGTCTATAGAGTCCACATTAATGTGAACTTGAGGAAGTTGTTGAGAATGCACAATTGCAAGTGAGGATGGTGAGTCCTCAATGTCTATTCTCTGTGAAGAACTCCCAGGTTCTGTGGCTGCAATGACTTTCTCCCCCTTTTTGGTAGCATCACCCACTTGCATAGGTGAGCTGGAGGATAAATCAATCACATCCACAGGTTCTTGTGTTCCTGAATGAGCTCTTCTTAAAGGTCTCCCAGCTAGTTTTTCCGTAAGATATGAAATCTCAAGTTGCTGATCATTGACCTTGTTGTGTAAGGTAGTCACCTGAGATTCACGGTGACTAACCTTAGAGACTAAATAGGAGCATGTTTTTGACAGTTTTTGCACCTTTAGTCTTAGATTCCCCTCTTCTTCATCAGAAGAATCATTGGGGGATGAGATGATTGGACCAAAGTCCTCTCTCTCACCACCAGCTAGGGTTCTTGGCTGCTGGTTTTCCTCTGCTCACTGGCAATCTCAGTTGAGATGTCAGTGGGCTGAGTTGCCATGGTTGAGGTCTTAATGATGTAATCACTTGCAGAAGTGAGAGCCTCTTCCATATGGACATCCTGAACAGGTTCAGAAGTGTCCACGTCAGTTATAGGTGACTGATGTGGGCTAGATGAGGAGACTCAGGAGTACTCATCTCTCTTTGAGTAGGGGAGAAAAGAGAGACTCATGGTACTCACTGAATCCTAAGTCTTCATCAGTATAGAAGGATAGGCTGGGAATGGGTTGATTTAGATCTAAAGGCTAGGGATGGTAACTGTCCCCTGAAGGTTGTTCACTTGAGTGTTGAGACTCAGAGTGAAGGCTTAAGGCTGTTGGGCTTGTGAGCTCATCAGGGTGAGCATGAGGAACCTCAGCCCTGATATTTGAAGATATGGGAGTGGTTTGCTCCTCAGGGGAAGTGGGAGCTATAGTGTCCACTTCATCCTGTAAAGGTGAGTATATGGGGACCTGCACAGACTCAATAGCTTGAGCAGGGGTTCGTTTGGATTTTCTTTGGTAGGTGAGGGTTACTTGAGGCCTTTTTAGTGGTAGAGAGATAGAAGGTGTGGGTTCAACACTAGCTTGTGTTGCTAGGTTGTCACCTTGAGCAATGAGCTCTAACATTTTGGGGACAAGGGCTGTTTCTACCCCTGAGAAGCCTACAGTTGGCTTCTTCATGATTTTAAAGATGGCGGGCTTCATCTGTCCCAATTTAAGAATATTATCTGTTTCCCTCAACTGTGAGCCCAGTTCACAGTTGAGAATGTGTTGAACATATCTAGGAAACATATAATACTCTAAGGAGTCCAAGTTAGCAAGTAAATTGGTATAGACAAATTGAGAGTATCTGAACTTGACCCCTTGAACCATTCCATGCACTATGAAGGAGAGATCCTCAGGAATCTGGTCCCACCCTCCATGCTTGTTTGACAAGCTGTGGATAACCACATGGAGTAGGTATTTCCACTGGTGAGACCTTCCCTTTCCTGAAGGTCTTTACAGAGAAATCTCCCTCATAGCCCATCTGCTCAAAGGAATGATTGACAGCTTCCTTTGGGAAGGACAACTCAACTTCTTCATCATCCACTTGTAAATGAGTGTTGATGATGGCCGGAGTGATGAAGATTGTCCTCCCTAGCATTGTGGCAGACAGTGCCTTCTCCCCATCCATGATGACCTCTTGGCAGGTCTTCCAAAATTCAAGCGGATGATCCTCATACAAAGTAGGATCAATGGTTTGGGAGGTGAAGTAATTTGATAGAGTTAAGAGTTGGCAAATCTTTGAGAAACTTTTATCTTTCTCAGAGCTTAACAGAGCAACCTGGTTGTGTTTCATGTGAAGTTGCATGGAGAAATCTGGGTTGTTTCTGCGGTTAAGGTTGGCCATTTGAGAAGCTTAAGGTTGAAGAAAGGTAAAAAGCAAAGGCGGTTTTGGGAATTAGGTTTGAGGAATAGTAGAATTGAAGAAGATAGTGAGGAAGAGGGGGAACCGTTGGGTATTTATGTGAAAAGGGATTTGAACCAAAGTTAATGAAAGAGGATAAACTTTTGAAATCCGAATGTCGGTCCCACCTCTGAAAAAGTAGTTTACTTTTGCTCAAAAGTAGTTTTCTTGGAATTCGAAAAGCTTCCGAAGGTAAATTATCTTCGGAAGTTTTAATGAAAAAGCTTCCGAAGCTAAAATGACTTCGGAAGATTTTCCTGAGAGTCTTGAAAATTTTGCTTCGGAAGAGAAATAAACACTTGAATGCTTTGTATATGAAACAACAAAGCTTCCGAGAGTTAATTTTGCTTCGGAAGGAAAAAGTCCTTAAAAACAAATAAGTGTCTGAGACAAGAATTTAAGCTTCGGAAGATAGATTTAGACTTCTTCCGAAGGTAAAATTTCTTAGACAATTATTTATTTTGAAGACACGATTTTCTTCCGAAGGTAAAAAATATATCTTCTGAAGGATAATTAAGAAGAAATAATTAGAATTAGTTTTAATAAAAAGTCTACTCAAAGTTAATCATCCCAATAGCTGATATCAGATACTTAAATCTCTGTTCATCAAAAGCTTTTGTGAACAGATCAGCATATTGTTCATCTGTATGAACTTTGACTAGTTTAATTAATCCTTTTCATAGTTATCTCTTATTAAATGATACCTGATGTTGATGTGTTTGGTCCTTGAGTGCTGCACAGGGTTCTCAGTGATAGAGATAGCACTATTGTTGTCTATGTGGATAGGAGTCTCTTTGAAGTTAAATCCATAGTCCAGCATCTGATTTTGAATCCAAAGCACTTGAGCACAGCAGCTTGCAGCAGCAATGTATTCAGCCTCAGCAGTTGATGCAGACACACAGGATTGTTTCTTGCATTGCCATGAGACCACCCTTCCACCAAGGAATTGACATCCCCCAGATGTAGACTTTGCAGTCATGTTGCAACCACCATAATCACTATCTGTATAGGCATACAGATTGAAATTTGGATTCTTTGGATACCATAGACCAAGTGTTGAAGCACCTTTGAGGTATCTTAAAATCCTTTTCACAGTGATTAAGTGAGACATCTTAGGGTTGGCTTGATATCTTGCACAATACATATAGCAACATGATATCAGGCCTGCTAGCTGTAAGATACATAAGAACCCAATCATACCCTGTAATAATGCTCATCTACACACTCCCCCTCAAGATCTGGACCAAGGGAGTGGTTTCTGGCTATGGGTGTCTTAGCAATCTTACAATCAGTCATATTGAACCTTTTGAGTATGTCTTGAACATACTTTGACTGACTTATGAAGATGCCATCTTCAACCTGCTTCACAAGATTCCCAGAAAGAAGTTGAGTTCTCCCATTGAACTCATCTCAAATCTGTCTTCATCAGCTTCTCAAAGTCTTTGCAGAGCTTTGGATTAGTTGAACCAAAGATGATGTCATCAACATATACTTGAACCAGCAATAAGTCATTTCCCTGTCCTTTGATGAAGAGGGTTCCATCTATAGTACCTCTTCTGTATCCATGCTTGCAGAGATACTTAGATAGTGTCTCATACCACTTCCTGGGTGCCTGATGCAGCCCATAAAGAGCTTTGTCAAGCTTGCAGACATAATCAGGATGATCAGGGTCTACAAAACCAGGTGGCTGTTTGACATAAACCTCCTCATCAATCACTCCATATAAGAAAGCACACTTTACATCAAGTTGGTAGACCTTGAAGTTCTTGGATGCAGCAAATGCCAGGAATATCCTAACAGCTTCTAGTCTTGCTACAGGAGCAAAGACATCAGTGTAGTCAATCCCTTCTTCTTGTGTGTATCCTTGAACAACTAGTCTTGCCTTGTTCTTGATGATGATTCCCTATCATCCTTCTTGTTTCTAAAAACCCATTTGGTTCCAATGGTAGTCTTCCCATGAGGAAGAGGACAAAGGTTCCAAACTTTCTGCCTTTTGAATAAGCAGCTCTTGTTGCATAGCTTCAACCCAACTTCCATCCTTTAGAGCTTCATCAACTTTCTTGGGCTCTATCTGAGATAAGAAACAAGAGTGAAGACAAACATTTGCTTCATGGGTTTGTCCTCTTGTTCTTACCCCTGTGACAACATCTCCAATGATGTTTGTGGTGGGGTGAGACTTGTGGATCCTTAGCTGAGGGATCACAGCAAGTTGTTGAGAAAGATCTAAATTTGAGAAATTTAAATCTGGTCTTGAAGATTCACCCTCCACATTATCACACTTATCAAGATTAACTTGATCCAATGAGTGTGAGACATCATTGATGTTGTCATCTATGGTATGGTTATTAGCATCAAGAAATTCCTGATCACTATCACCATCACCATTGTTGTCTTCTACAAGTGAGGTGTCTTTATCTGGTTGAGAGGCCTCTGAGCTGGAATTTGAAGGCATGCCAGATGTATCAGCTGAATTTGTCATTGTTGTGCTGATAGAAACCTCATTTGCTGAAGTAGTTCCAACTGGAGCTGAAGATGTATGAGTTGAAGGTCTTCCTAGCTCAAATCTTGGATCAGGATCACCTGTATTTAGATTTTCTGCAGATCCTGAAACATGCTCACAAGATTTGTTAAAACAGTTGGTAACTAAATCAAGATCAAACAGCCAATCCGGACCAGAACCAGCCACACAAGGGTGTGCTCATTGAAAGTCACATTGGCTGACTCCTCAACAATTCTAGTTCTGAGATTGTATACTCTATAAGCTTTAGCTTGAGAAGAGTATCCAATGAAATGTCCATCATCTGATTTCTCAGCAAACTTGGCAATTTGATCTTTGGTATTCAAGATGGTGCAGGGACATCCAAATGACCTGAGAAAACCAATGAAAGGTTTCCTCTTGTGCCAAAGTTCATAAGGAGTCTTACCATGTGTCTTAACTACTAAAACTCTGTTTTGCACATAGCAAGCAGTATTGACTGCCTCTGCCCAGAAGGTGATAGGCAGTTTAGAGTCAGACAACATAGTTCTTGCAGCTTCAATAAGTGTCCTGTTTCTCCTCTCAGCAACTCCATTTTGCTGAGGAGTCCTGGGAGCACTATATTGTCTTGTAATACCTTTTTCATCACAAAATGCATCAAGGATTTGGTTCTTGAATTCAGTTCCTTGATCACATCTTATGGTTTTGACCTTGTGATCACATTGATTCTCAACTTTTAAGATGAAATTCTTCAGAATCTCAGGGGTTTCATCCTTAGTTCTAAGAAGAAGACCCAAGTGAATCTTGTAAAATCATCTGTGATCACCAGACAGTAAGAGGTCCTTCCTAAACTCATTACACTGGTGGGGCCAAAGAGATCCATATGTAACAAGTGTAGGGGAGTAGTGATGGAGTTCTTTTCCTTAGGCTTGTGAGATACTTTGTGTTGCTTCCCTTTCAGGCATGCCACACAATGATCATCACTAGTAAACTCTTTCTTTGGCATTCCAGTTACCAGATCATGTTTAATTAATTTATTCATGTTCTTAAAGTTTACATGGCACATTCTTTATGCCATAGGAAAGACTCATCACTATTTGCTTTAGATAGAAAGCATGAAACTTCTCCTGAGGGAGATGTTTCTTGCAAATCCATCTTGTACATGTTCCCTTTCCTGGGGGCTCTGAGCAGGATATGCTCATGAGGAATGACCACACCAGGTTTGAGAACAATGCACTCATGCTCAGTAAAGAGCATGTTATGACTCTGATCACAAATTGGGATACACTCAGAAGATTGTACCCAAGCTCCTTAACAAAGTTTACCTTCTCAATGCTGAGCTTACCATTTGTGACCTTGCCCCTTCCAGAAATGTAACCACCTTCATCTCCTCCAAAGCAACTGGTCCTCCATCAATTCTCTCAAAATTATGGAGTAGAGACCTATTGCCTGTCATGTGCCTGGAACAGCCACTGTCAATTATCCAGACATTCCTGTTGGTCTTGAGCTGTTCCTGCACAGAGAAAATGATTAGTTACATTTGGAAACCCAAGCCTTACTTGTCTTGGGCTCATTAACAGTAATAGAAGGTAATGCAACAGTAATAGATCCTATGGTTGTACTATGGGATCTTCAGCTGTTGTTGATGGAGAAACCTCAGTCATTTGGTCTTTCTTAGACTTCCACACCACCTTTGGAGTCTTGGACTTGACCTTCAAAACCTTAGAAGCTTTTGGAACTTCACAAGTTTTGATGACTGATCCTTCGGAAGAATCTACAGTCACTGCAGCAGACTTTAGTGCTTCGGAAGAACTCCTTTCTTCCGAGACCAACTTTGCTTCCGAAGGTAATTTTCCATTTACCTTCTTCTTTGATTTGGAGCTTCCGAAGGAAACAGACTTTCCTTCCGAAGCTTGAGACTTCTTGAGACTCTTTGAAGTCTTTGTTTTAGTCATGTGGACAGTACTTTTAGGATTGTATGGGCAATCCTTAGCAATGTGAGAAGTACTTTCACACATAACACATAACATTTTCTTCTTCAAAGAAGTCTCCCTTTGAGAGCAAGACTGACTTTGGTCACATCCCTTCTCCATCTTCATCTTGGTAGATGCTGAGACAGTTCCTTTGGGCTGTGAACTGTTCTTGGAGTTTGATGGTCCAGGCTGTGCAGCAGTGGTACACAGCAGCTCAGTCTTCTTCTTGGCACTGAGATGATTTGAACAAGAACCATGACTCTTAGCTGAGGAGTCTTGGTTGATGTCTTCAGTCCTTACTACTTTGAAACCTGCAGAGATAAAAACTTGTTTCTGCTTAGCATCAAAAGTAGCCTTGATTTTTGAGCCTTCTTTGCCTTTCTTTTGCTCTTTCTCTGATCAAGTTCTTTCTTTTGGACTTGGTCATCACAGTTGATTTCTTCTCCTCAGAAGGATAGTGGCCCTTGGAAGAATCCTCTTCTTCACTCTTCTCAGAGGAATTCTTCACTATCACTTCTTCATCATCCTCACTTACAGGATCTATGAGAGGAAGCTCATCTTCACAAGTTCCACACCTAGGATCTTACAGACAAGATTGTGTGTGAGGAGCTATCTCATTTGATCCTAGTCCCTGTCTATTTTGATAACAAACCTTGTTGTGCAGGGATGAGGATATCATGTTCTTGAAGGTCTCTTCTTCAAGAACACTCTTCTCTGCCTTGGCTTTGCTGATCACAAGCTCAGCCTGGCACTCAGTTAACTTAGTGATGAGATCTTGGATCTGAGTTCTGAAATCTGTATGTTCATGTTTTAGTACTGAAATGGTTTTCTCCACTTCTATCTTTAACTTGTAATCATTTTCAGACTTTCTAAAATCAGATTTTAATATGTTTAATGACTCAAGATCAGATCTCATCTCTAGGTTATAGGACCTGTATCTATTTACTTTAGCAATGCATTCAGGGGAGCAAAGATGTTCCAATACCTTGGCTTCATCATGGTCAGCCATCAGTGCTTGGTTTGGAGAAGCATCCTCCACCTGAAAACTCCAGTCAAAGCCTCCTTCTTCAACAGCAACAGCAGCATGTTGCTTTGTCTTCTCAGCCTGAGGGCTTTGTCAGTAAAGTTTGGTCTGGGTTGTGTTTGGCCCCCATTTGCTTTAGGTGCCTTACACTCCCTAGCAAAGTGACCCATAAGGTTACAGTTGTAACACTTAACTTTGCTTTTATCCAGCCCAAACTTACTGCTGGTAGCATTGCTTGGAAATCTTCTTCCTGTCCTCTTGTAGAACTTCTTGGCTCTGTGAGTGAGGAGAGCCATCTGCTGAACTATCTCCATGTATTCCAGGTCATCTGGATGGATACAGTCCAGGTCTTCAAGAGTGAAGAGATAATTCCCACAGCTTTCATCTGCAGACACAAAGGCTTGAGAAGAACTTGTCTCTTGGAATGGGCTTCCTTGAGTAAAGTTCTCCCTTGGTGTCTCCGGGAAGGTGATGAAAGGACCCTTTTGTGAGTTGTCAGGGTAGCATAAGAGATGATGCTGAGGTTCTATGCTGTCCCTTTCAACCACATGAAGGGCTGAACCCATTTGATTGTTGGAGTTGCCAGATGAACCTTGCATGTTCATCTCCATCTGGTATCCACTGAGAATCCCATACAACTCTGTAAGAGTAAGAGTCTTAAGGTTCTCAGTCCTCTTGATCACCACACAATAGTGTGTCCATTGCCTAGGAAGTGAGGACATGAACTTCCTTACAATGTCCCTGTTCTCAAGAGGAACTCCTCCATCCACTAGGGTATCCACAATCTCAACATACCTGAAGTATTGTTGAGTCATGGTTTCACCTGCTTTGAAGGTGAATTTTCAAACTGCTGCTTCAGAAGATCTTTCTTGTTCTCCTTGGCTTCAGAGGAGCCTTCATACATCAGCTTCAGTGCATCCCACAGCTGTTTGGCTGTCTTGCACTTCTTAAAGCCTCTGTATACAGAGTTTGGGAGAGCAGTCTGAAGAGCAGTCATGGCCTTCCTGTCAATCTCTACTCTTTTTCTATCTTCATCTGAGTAGTTGGCCACATCTTTAGGAATCATACCAGCACCAGTAGCAGAGGGGGTGCTGGGTATGAAAGGTCCATTCTCAACAGATTCCCACATTCTTGAATCAAGAGACCTGATGAAGCCTTCCATCCTCATGCACCAGGTGTCAAAATCATCAAGAGTGATCAGTGGGGATTTGTTCATGGTTCCAGTCTCCATATCAGTCTTTGAGATGGAAGCCATTTGAAGAGTTTAGCTTTTGTGGTGTGAGGGATCTTAAGATGGTTAGATCTTATATCAAGAGCCTGGAAAGCTCTGATACCAATTGCAGGACCGTTTAAGGGCTTAACACAATTACAACACAACAACACAATGAGGAGAATAACTAGCTCTAATCAAACAGTGAACTGGGTAACCAAGTGATAAAGAACACAAGTAAAGCAAGAGACAGAACAAGAGAGTATGGGTTTCAAGGAGGCAGTATATTGCTTTCTCAAGTTCTTTTACAAGTGTTACAAAGCATAAAGAAAAGATACAAGAACTTGAAATACTTATACTACAACCTACAGCCGGCTATACTTTGAAAGCCAGCTGGATACAATTGACTAGACACTAACAAAATCAATTGTAGGATCAAAAGGCATATCTGCCTTTTGACCTTGTGACTATGACATGCCATAGCTCACATCCTTATACAATACAAAAAGGATAAAGTACATAAAGTGGAAAGTTGAAGACTCAAGACCTCAATGTACAGTTACCAAAAGCAAGGCCCTTTTCACCAACTCATGTAAGTTGGTGACTTTACAGAGAAGATGCAGCGGAAAAGGTGCTTTATGGAACAGTACATCAGATAAAGCATGTGTACTAAAAGTCTTCGGAAGAAATCTGTCTTCATAGGTTGAGCTTCGGAAGACTTTGTCTCTGAAGCTTCGGAAGACTTCATGTTTGGCTTCGGAAGATATTGGTCTTGGCTTCGGAAGATTTTACACTTAGAGTATTTTCTAATGCTTTGTGTAAAACTTCCGAAGCATTCTTCACTTCAGTACTTAGTGCATGTTGCTGAGACACTTAGGCTGTTTTGGGTTGCATCAGACTTCAGGAATCCTTACATTAATGTTCAGAATAAGGGAGGTTGCTGTGACCATTCGTCCACTTTAGTTTGCGAGTTTTAAGGAGCCCTTCGACATGATACATCAAAGTGAACTAAAAATGTTAATTCCTTTATCACAACAATTGATGCAGACTAAATCATCATCCAAACTTAAAAATAAAAAATCTATCATCATCAATTGGAATTGATAATATATTCATCAAATGAAGTTATAAATGAAAATAGAAAAGTCTAGTTAGTAACACACCTTTCTTGAATCGAAAGCACCAATTTACTCTGATTAGGTTTGTGGCCTCCCTTTATACGCTTTAATTTCTCTCCATATGAATATATTTATGGCATTCACCGAGCCATGCGAAATAAACAGTGTTGATATCGTGCCCTTGCCTCGCCGTAACCGCTTCCTAGTAGCATCTCCGCCTTGTTGCCGCTTCCTTTCTTGATGATTGTTAGTGTGAGAATCCATTTGATCGATGACTGGTGATGATGAAGATGCTTGTGTAGTTTATGTGTGTAGCACAGTGTATTGAGGATGATAGAGAAATGACGGAGAAATGATGGCGTATGTGGTGGGTTTATAAAGATCACAGGGACAGTGAGTTAAGGGGTTGTGGGAGGAGTGGGGGAATGGGAAGTTGGAGAACCGAGAAAGTTGGGAATTTGATGGTTTCTAGAGTTGAATAGACAACCGCCCAAAAACTACAAATAACCGTCGAAAACCACCTTGTAACCACCGTAACCGTCGAGTTTAAACGGTCATGATTTCGTTTTAGCTTGATCCAACGGATAAGATGATTTCTACCAGCGGTTACACTCACCGCTGGTAATATAATATAATATATAATTACATCTTTTGACACGTGGCTTTCCCACAGCCATCCTCACAACCATTTTCCCGCCCAAGTAAAGTAGCCCTCTTCCAATCTTCTCGGTTCTCAAAACCTGACTACAACAAACCTGCCACAAAATCACCGAAACCCTAGGTTCTTCCAACGAAATTCTCTCTGTTATTCCACAAACGATGAAATCAAAGACGATTTTGTTCAACAGGTCAAGAATCAAAGACGAACGACAAATGAAATCTTCCCCAACAATTCACTCTTATTAGCTTAAGGTAATCTTCGTTTCAATTTTTCATTTTTTTATGTTGTTTGATTAAAGCATATGGATGCAATACCCTCAATTGAAAGCCGATTTAATCTGTTCAACAGCTGAAGAATCAAAGAATGAACGTCAAACGAAATCTTCCCCAACAATTCACTCTTATTAGCTTAAGGTAATCACTTCCTTTCAATTTTTTATGTTTTTATGTTGTTTGTTTGAAGCATGCCGGATTCAATTAGGGTTATGTTACAATTTTCATATCAGACTTGCAGCAAGTTATTCTAGCCATGTTTATTTCAGTAGTTTAAATTTACAAGCTGTTGTAGCATACTGCTTTCTTAATGCCATAATGTTCAAGTAATTTAATTTTATATATCGTCTTACAATTTTAAAGAACAGGGTGTATACTTGATCACTTTAGTAGTAAATTGCATCAGCTGGAATGTTTAGAGGAATATATAATTGGTTTTGTATAAAAGTTGAATGCATCGGTGAGTAGGATTTGTTTAAATATTAACCATCTGCACTATTACTTAACTTTCAATTCTTGATCAAGTTTTTCAGAGCGGGTCAAGATCAAAATTTGGGAATAACCAAATCAAAACTTTTGGTGTCTGTTATGTACTTACATTGCTATATAGTCATTTATTAATGGAAGTTACAACTTGCCCAAATATATGTTTTAATCATGCTAAACTTTATGTAAATGGATTTTAGTATTTTGGGTATAATTTTTTATCTTGTCGACCAGTTGTATCAGAGTATATCATCTACAACAGTTTGAAGATTGATTCTTTTGTTGTTTTGAAGTATTTTGCAGGCATTATGAATGGTGTTATTTGGCAAAAAAGTGATAATTGGAAATAATGATGATGATTATTGTAACCGACTATTCTCGTGGCTGAGGAAGAAGTCCCCACTAATTTGGATTTTACAATTTCAGGTATCATTGAGCAATTTCATCTTTTTGTTATTAGAGTCTTGCCAATTGTATTGATTATTGACATACTTTGATTCACTATCATCATTTTCATTCACAATATGACGTTATGTTCTTCTTTTTTTTCCAAATTCCATGCAATGATTTTGCTTTTAGACATGATGCTGTTTGGTTGTGAAGTTGTTTCAACATACTATACTAAGGTTTTGCTTCTTTTAATTCGAAATGCTGAGCGCAATACCTCAAGGTCATGCAGATGAATCGTTCTTGAATTATTATTATTTTTAATTTTATTCTATTTTCTCCATTTGGTAGAGATAGTAATCAGTGTGCTATTTGTTGATAGATGATATATCACTGACCCCGTATTTTCATTAAATCGGTAGATAAAACACGCGGAATTGGTCTACCTCATATATATTTTGCAGCATTTGGTTGACTTTAAATTTGCTCCATTTATTAAACTTTTTGCTGCTATAATTTAGAATCAAAGTTGCTAATTTGCTCCATTTTTCTACAGCAAACCTAAATAATTGATTCAGTTTTGGACCAAAAGAGATGCTTAAACAAGATGCTACTCATCAGTCAAGATTCTTGCTTGTATACACACATAATAGGTAATTACATTTTGGTAGAAACGGTCTTTTTCTTCAATAAGAAGGTGACAACATTATTATAACATTTGTGTTTAGCTTATAAAAGTTGTAATGCTATAGAAATCATTGTATCCGCATGCATCTGCAATTTTGTAAAAGAGAAAATTCCATAGCAATGAAAGCTTAATTATTGACTTTATCAATTTATTCAGAAAAAGTATAATACATGTGTATGTATGAACACGTGATGTTAGTTACAAATCTAATGGTAGAGTTATTCTAAGAGTCTAAATAATAATGAATGAAATCCACTATCCACCCATATAAAAGGATGAAATGTTTTATTTTTAAGCTAATGAGTAACTATAGATTATGAAGCTATATTGTTGGCTGAAAATCATAGTTTCTAAACTTTTTTAAGAGTTATCCATGTAAAATGGCATCTGCAAGACAATTGCTTTAACATTTTTTGTTTTATATGTTTAAAATAAGAAATGCCAAGTAGGTGCTTGCTCCCATAGTTCAGACTTCACATATTTCTATCCCACTCGAAGGCTCATTTTTCATGCTTGAAGTTACAAATGTGAAGAATATGTTATTGGGCCAGTATGCTGCTCTAAGTGGTCCAAGTTTAGAAAGTTTGAATTTTTGTTGAAAGTTCATATAGCAAAGCAAAGCTTGTGGAATGTGATGTTCAAAATGTATGAAAGTTATAAAAAGTTTGATACTGTAGTGGACCATTGGGATCTTTATTATGTAAAACATGATTCAACAATGAAGCATGCAAGTTTGTTTGTGTTTTTCATTAGCATGTTTTTACCATTCATTTTCTTTGTTCTCTTTTGTTATTTATTTCATACACATACATGTCACACGCTTCAACCACCCAAAAATTAGGAATAAAAGATACAAGAAAATTGAAGGCTTCTTGAGAAAGACTTGCCTGGTATGCTTCAGCAATTGAACCATTTATTAATCCTAATTGAAGTATTATGTTAATGAATGTATCAAGTCTCTAAAGATTTCCATAAAGACACTATCATCTGATGTTTTTCACTGATTTTATAACCTTTCTTCGTGATTTTCATATATGAATTTGTGATTTTCATATATGAATTCTACAACAGTACTTTCTCTATCACAATTGCTATAAGTTACTAAGTACTTTATTTTTGTATTCAAACAGTTCCTATTAACCAAAGAAAATGAGTTCTTTGTCCTTGGGTTTTGTTGTATATGAAGTGTGTTTTATAATTTTTTTATGTGGATTCTATGATTTTTGTGACTTGGAGTTCTTTCTTGAATAATTTCAGTGAACAGCCGGTGAAGCAATATTTTATGATTATATATGCATACATGTAAGAATCATAAAATTTCACTCCTATCAAGAGATCGGAGTTTCTTGATTATAAGCAACTAATTATGTGATTATTTGGCTTTTTAAACACTTTGAAATTTGACATGTAAAAGAATGTACATATTATAGAATTATATGTAATAGTGTTATATAATCCCGTGTAACACACGGTCTATAACCTAGTTAAATATATAATAATATATATTGATCTATTGCAATAGCTTTATATGTTGAAAGAAAGATGATTATGCATGAAATTTCATCGATTTCTTAAGCATCTTTGTTTCCATGAGTCTATTTCTACACTTTCCAAACATTTATTCATCATTTTATACAAAAAGAAAGAAGAAAATTGTACAAAAGCATATCATTATTCAAGTATTTCATCATGTATTAGTAATAAATAATCAAATGAGTGAATTTTGTGTTCGAAAAATCTGGTAACAACTCATTTCGTGCAAGTTATGTTACTTTTATTTAATTTGTATTTTTTATGTTTGATTATATTTGTTCAGTGTCTACAATTTCAATGATTTAGTCATTTTATATCTAAAATTCCACACCTTTAGTCTGACCCATGTTATAAACTTCAAACATCATATTGATTTATAAAATTATCCTTGTGTTAGAATATATGAGATAAACACTTGTTACCCTTCATCCGTGTCCTATTTCAATAAACATAATATATACTATGTCATGAAGGTTGTGTTACACGGGTAGAAACAATGAACATCATATGCGAGAACATGAAATTATGATTTTGAAATGTGAATATAAAATTGTGACGTAATAAAACATACCTAGATTTGAGAAAATTGAACCGTGAAGTACATTGAAACGAATATTTTGTTTTATAGTGAGTAATTGTTAATTATAAATGAGTTTGACTTCGTCAATCTTGATATTTTAAAAATGTTTGCTTAATAAATACGATTTTATAGTATTTTAAATTTAACAATGATTAGCTGGAAATTAAATTAAATTCTAACAAAATTAACTCTCATTAAAAAAACTTTGGGAAAAATTCACTAAATAGTAAGCAAAATTAAAGAGTGTTCTAATTATGTCGCTCATTTATTTGTTCCACTCAAGTCACTAATATATTTATTTGCTCCAATCAAGTCACTAAAGTTTCAGTAGTGTTCAAATTAGACCAGTCATAATTTTTTAACAATTTGGCTTTAGATAAATACTGTTAAGTTTTTAAAAGTTTTTTATATATTAAGCAAATAATGAATGACTTATTATAACAATTCTAAATTTTTAGTGACTTAATTGAGATAAAAAAACATAAGTGACCTGATTAGGATAAAAATATTTATGAGTGACCTAATTAGAACAAACCTAAAACTTGATTACTATTTTATAAAGTTATTCCAAAAACTTTTGTGAAACATTTTATTTATTTAAAAAAATTAATTTGATTAATATGAAATGAGTTTCTTTATGATAAACTATTTTTATATACTAGTTTATAACTTTTATTATAGTGATTCAAATTTTAGGTAGAACGTATGTGAATATTCTATAAAAATACCATATGACTTTTAGATATTTTGTTTTTATTAGTATAGATTGTCTTTAGTAAACTCGCGTATTACATAGGTTGATTAAACAAAATGTTAAACATAATGAAATTTTATTATTTATAAAACGATTTATTGAACTTATGTATAAATAAGTACTATAAGTAATAAATAATTATATAAGCTATTTAAACATTTGTTGTTGAAACATTTAAGTAAATTACCATTTGCGTCATTAACATTTTTCCATTTTTGCACCCATGATGCCCCGTAATGTTTTATTTTTGTCTCCATTTGAGTACTAACCCTGAAGCCGTTAGATTTAACCATTAGTTTTCTGTAAATTGATATAATACCCTTAATCCCCACTTTGTTGAAACTCACCCCACATCTGGTGTGAGATCATCATCATTATCATCAACCTTACCTCCACCCTCCGTCTCTCTCTCACCTCTCTCTTTCCTGGTAGTCCACAACCACCGCCAGGTTACAACCACCACTATCATCACTCGCCATGTAATCACTGGCCACCATAGTCTCCCTCGCTATCTCTTTCGCAAAATGCCAAACCACAACCACTACCACGCATTGTCGTTCACCATGTAACCACCACCCCACTACCATCGTCGCCCTCTCTCTTTCTCTCTCATATCCTCTCCTCCATATATCTGAAGAAAGGGGGCTGAGATAGTGATAGTGGTTGAAGAAACACATGAAACTGCCCACCACCACCATTGTCTCTCTTTCTCTCCTCGGTTCTCTCTCGTAGATATTGAGAAAAGGGTGGTGGTAGTTGGTGGTGTCGAAATTGGCGGTGGGTTGTGATTGTGGTGGTACGATGATGATGGTTGGGTGGGTTGTGATTAACAGTGGGGTAAGGTCTGGTGGCTAGTGGGATGGTTGACGGTGATGATCGGGCTGATGGGTGTAGTTGGCGGTGGTGGTAATGGTTCAAATGATGACGATGAATGATTGTAAATGAGAATTGATGGAATTATGAAAAAATAGGATTAAAAGAAAATGACAAAAATACCCTTAGAACAGACAAATGACGTGAGACCTTTTAACAGACTTGACTAACACCGTTATTTATTTAGATTCAAATAGTTACATAATAAAGACATTAATGACACAAATGGTTAAAATTATAAAAGTCGGGTATTTAAATCGAGGCTTTGAAACTATAGGGATGCAAACGGTTAAAATGGACAAACATCATGGATGCAAATGGTAATTTACCTTAAACTTTTCTTGTTTTTTCTTAAAAACAAAATTATTATTTTTTTCAAAACAAATGTTTTATAAATGTCATTTTATAAACTTTCTTATAGTAACTCTCAAGTTTTATTATTTTTTAATACAAATTTTACTTTTTAAATACATCGATTTTTGAAAAATTTATATTTTTAATATGAAAGAGAAGTGAGAAAAGTTTAATGAAAAAGAATGTCATGTTCTTACGTGTCCCTCTAGTTACTATTAAATTATAGTTGTAAGATATGAAATAAAAAACTAAGAAACTTTATATATTACATATATACCCAACTTAAAATTTTAATTACATATATTCCATTCTAAAACTTAGTTAATTACATATATACCCAAATTAAATTTTAATTACATATGTCCCATTCTAAAATTTAGTCAATTACATATATATACTCAAATTAAAATTTTAATTACATATATCCCCCTTTATTAGACATAAATATTACATATTTATCCATTTTATTATTTTTATTGTAAATAACTTATATCATTAGTTTTTACTCTTATTTTTATTAAACTTCAAAAATAACGTTTTTTTCCTAACTTTTGAATTTTGATTGTTTGTAATGTTTCTATACTAATGTTTTTTATGTTATTTTTGTTTTTTATCTTATTTTCCTTAATTTTGATACTAATGTTTTCTGGTTACGGACACAATCCGAACATATAATTTTACTTATTTTTGTGTCGTGAATAATTCTCATATCTCAAATCCCGTTTTTACGCATGTTTGGTTCAAAAACTATTAAACCCATACCTTCTTGTGAATCATCTAATAGCTTGAGACGAAATTGAAACATAATCTAACTATATGCGATGTAATCGTCTTATAACCCTCCACCACCCTCGCTAGCAGCCGCCGCTGGAGGGCGGAAAAACATAATTGGTTGGAAAAACCTGATTTGGCCAGATGCTCAAAGTACATCATAAAAATTTATCTCTTGTAAGATGTATCTGCATTTAAATATCATTTCCGAAGTTACGTGTTGAAATTTTTAGCCGAATCACTTGTTTTTGGTCAGTTACTTTTCTGGGCCACTGGTGTACAACTTGGGCAATAGGGATGGTGGATGGTGATGAGACAATTTCAACATAATTAGTTTGTATTTATTTCGAGTTTGTTTCTATTAGTTTCGAGCTACTTGAATAGATTTGCGAGAAGTTCGGGTCTTGAATTAAAAGGGTGCAAAAGCAGGATCGAAGACCGGAGAATTACTTGTAACACAAAAACAAGAAAAAAAGGTGTTCAAATCGTGTTGCGTGACGGGATTGAAAGTGTATTGCACGTGAATCGAGGAATCTTATTACCGAAAAGTAAACATTATATAAAGAAAGTAAGAAATGTTGATATCAAAGCATATATAAATAATTATAAATCGAAAGTTAGTTACAAAGAAAAACCAGTTAAAAATGAGTAAATACTTAATTTATAGTTTTAATAAAAATACGAGTAAAAAGGTAATTACATATGTTATTTTTTAATAGAACATATTCAAATAGGTAAATATGTAATATTTTATGTTTAATGAAGGGGATATATGTGATTAAAATTTTAGTTTAGATATATATATATATAGATGATTAACTTTTGAAGGGAGATATATGTAAATAAAATATTAATTTGAGTATATATTTAATTAAATAAGTTTATAAAAAGAAATAAGAAATTAGGTCATAATTGAGTATGCCCTATGTCAACCCATGTCTTTCATTCTCAACCCATGACCCCACGAGTCTGTTTTTGCCCTATGTCAACTCTAGCAAGCAAAATACAACGAATAACGTCCAAGTTGAACAAGTAAAACAAATACTTTTAGATGCATTTAATTATTATTGTTTTTGGCAATGAAGTTACCACGAATCCACGTAGATTTATTAGATCTATCACTAATTATTAGAATCTTGATGTTAATTTTTTTTACGGAAAATTGGATCACTAACGGACTACTGATTCACTCGATCTTTTCATTACTCGAGTACGTAACTCGAGATCATCATGAGGAGGAACTCACCATAGGTGAATGAAAACCCGCTCACCCAACCTGAAAACCTTTTTTTTATCATATGTGAGACTTGAACTCAAGACATCTGTCTAATTTAATGAGATTTACCTCACCTCAACCACTTGAGTTAAGAATAATTGGTAAAAACTTGATTTTAAATATCACATAAAATTTACTCTTTTATTTGCCTATTGATTTACCATGCATACAAATTTTATATATCTATATTTAACATACCAACACCTTACTTTTAACGTGTATTTCTTTTAAAAGACAAACACATATACTCATCTAATCATACTTTTAAACCTATAAATTTTCTATAACGATACTTGAACCCTTAAATGATGTAGAGGGACACCGGTATCTTCACTTTATATAACATTGGCTACAAGCTCACGCATGTCTACATTATTTTATTAGAGGTAGGTTTTGTTAAGACGTTACACTAGTTACGCATAAATAGAAAATACACATAAAATTATCTAGAGTATCACATGAGTATATATGCATTTGCTTTAAATGTATAAATGCATTTGCTTACGTATAAATGTGTAGAGAATAAATGACAATTCTTATCATTTTGTACCAGCTAACTGGTTAATTTTAGAGGTTAGATGCTATATAGAAAAAAACAAGGGCTTTTTATCCGATAAATCTAGGTGTAAAGTTTGGGTCAAAGAATATTCTTTTAAAAACATATTATTTGGATGACTAGATTAATTAATATATAATTTTGTTATTTTTCAGTATTAACTGACGTGTGATGATAGTTTTTAGATTTATTAAAAGAACTGATTATGTATCTAAATGAAATTCTTAGAAAGATCTTAAATTAAATTTCACTCCTAGAATAAGTTGAACCGAACGTGCTTTTCATTGACAAAGATCTTATTTACTACCTTATACATCAATTGAAATAAATGATTTGTTAAAGTATCCGTGCTAAATAGCATAAACTTGCTAACAATAAGTTTATTTGTATTTGTATATATAATCACACATATTCTAGAAAGGATAAAGGTATCTGTTGCATAAGTTTTAAAGTCAAATATTAATCATGTTGGTTGATTAAACAATTCTTTTAAAGTTCAAATTTAAATTGTAACATACGAAAAGTTAATTTAAGACATATAATATCATTTATAGATTAGACCCTTTAATTTAATACTCATTAAATAATATTTCACATACTTGTCAATAAACAAAATGGTCTCACCAACTAAACATAAAATAATTATTATCAACATCATTCTCAAAAGGCACAAGTTGAGGTTGTTATATACTTATATATATTTATATTTATACCTTATATTGTGTTGGCATATAATATAATGTATAACGTGCTAGCATATAAAAACCGAATATAAGTGGGATAAAAATTATACAAAGAACATATGTTGGACCCAACTTATGAATTTGATAATCCAAAAGATAAGTTATAGTGGAATGGATTGGAAAATCAAATTAAACAAAAAAAAATATATAAATAACAGTTTGCAAATCACACGTTATCATGAATTCTCATGATTATAAATTCTCATTATATAAATTCACCTCTCTCAATCAATGAATCAATGATCTCTCTTACGCTTTCAAGGAATGCATTTTTTCACACACACAACTCTTCATACTTTATCCGGATATAAAATATAAAATTATTCGGATAGCTTGATGGTAATATGTATTCTTTAATTAAATAGTCATGGATTCAAATACTATATGTAAATTTGTTAACTATTTTCATTCTTCGTCAAAAAAAGTAAAATTCAAGTGCCAATCAGAGGGTTATACGCCTCATGTAATGTTACGTATGTAACTATACGTCTCGGATAGAAAAATACATACGTAGATTTATAACTAAAAGGTATCCCAATAATTATTTTAATAAAAAAACATAAATAAAACATGTAAAGTAAGTCCAAAAAACTGAAAAAGCCGTTTTGGTGGAAATTTTAAGGCGAATCCCGATATACACATCAAACACGTAGTAAGCGTTGAGTTAAGTGGGTGTTTGGCAATGCCAAATAAGTAACTTTTTAACTTTTTGGAGGGGTAAAAAGACCAAAATACCCATCCAAAAAAGTTAAAAAGTCAAAATTTTTTAACTTTTTAACTTTTCTGGAGGGGTATTTTGGTCTTTTTACCCCTCCAAAAGTCAAAAAGTTACTTTTGTAAAATTTGCCAAACATGGCCTAAGGTTTATTATTTTGACTTTTGGTTTTACTTTCTTCACCAAAAGTCACAACTATTTCTTTCCTTCAAATTCGAAACTTCCAATTGATTTCAACATTTATGATTCCTCAAATTTCCAACTATTTTCCCCTCAATTCATTCAGCATTCATGATTTCATCCAATTCGTTACGAATTGCGTGAACAAAACCCTAATTCGTTGATTATTATAACATTACACGTGTTCATCACCAATCAAACAGTGGATTCTACAGACGATTAGCGATATATTTTGGTTGTAACAATGCTTAACAAGAGATTCAAGATCGCGAAATGGTAAGATCGTTGGTAATTTTCGAATATTTGTGATTGTGATGAGGTTGACTTTGAACTGATTGTGTCATGCTGATTGATTGATTGATGGATTGATGCAGTAAGACGTCGTTGAAATTAGCGACTTCGCGGATTAAGCTGATGAGGAATAAGAAGGGAGTACAGATTAATCAGATGAAGACGGAGTTAGCTCAATTGCTGGAGTCGGGACAAGATCGAACTGCCAGAATTCGAGTACGATTTCTGATTTTGTGTTTTTTCCGATTTGTGTCGTTGATTTGATAAAAAACAATAAGTTTACGATAATTTGATTAACGAAGGCTGATTTAGGGCTTTTGAGATCCATGTCTTCTGAGATAATCAGTTTTTTTTAATGAGATCGTAGGATCAATTTTAATAGAAACTAAAATGTTCCATTATGATATTGTTGATTGAGGTTCCTGAATGTTATTTGCGTGTTCATGTGTAATCTGCACGCTATTTATATGATTTTCATGATTTCTACATGCCAGAGGTGTACAATTTTTTCAAGGAACATGTTTACTTGTTATTGGAGCTTTGACATGTCCTAAATTTATTAATACTGTATCAGGTTGAACATGTTATCAGAGAAGAAAAGTTGGTGGCGGCATATGATTTGATCGAGATATACTGTGAACTTATTGTAGCACGGTTGCCTATTATCGAATCACAAAAGTAAGCTAGAATATGTATTTTGTGAATGATGTTATTTTAGAATTTGAGATTTAAAATTAATGATAATATGGTGAAATTTTGTGTTAGAACTTGCCCGATTGACCTGAAGGAAGCAGTTACAAGTGTGATATTTGCAGCTCCTAGATGTTCAGACATACCAGAGCTTGCAGATGCTAAAAAGAATTTTACAGCAAAATATGGGAAAGAATTTGTTTCTGCTGCTATTGAGCTGCGTCCTGACTGTGGCGTAAGCCGCATGGTATGTTTTTTTAACACAAAAAAATGGTAGAATGGACAGGTTGGATAACGAGCCAAATATGATGGGCCGGGTTGGGTTGATATAAACCACTTTTTGTCTAAAATTATAAATTGAACAAAATTGAGTTTGTCAAATATGGACCATATGGTCACAAAGTTGACAACTACAAGGGCATTTTCACATTTATCCTTTTAAAAGTTCAAAATTTTCATATGTATTGTTTAAAAAGTTTTAATATAGTATTTGCTGTTTCTAACACTAATAATGTAATAATTACCCATTTGGTAGTATATACAATTAAGTTAGTTGCAAAAAAAAGTTTGTTTCACTCAATGAAAGAAGAAAACATTATGTGCAAAGGCGATTGATAGTAAATTAGTAATAACGTTGTGTCCCTAATTTCCTATTCGTTTGTTTTGTGAAACATACTGTTGTAAGTTACTAATTTTAATTTTTTTTTACTGTGATATTATTAATGTTTTAAAAGGGTATATATAATAATATTAAGATTAGAAGGACATGTATGAAACTTTGAAATATTATTATATTTTTTCAATATTAGTCTAATTCTTTTAAGAAAAATGATTTAGGAGGTTTTATGCATTAAAAATACACTTTGGGTATTTTTCACTCTTTCATAAGTAAGTTAATTGAAACTGCACCTCTATGTCAAAGGTTTTAGCATGGTTGCTGAATTATGTCTCCCAATTAAAATAGTTAATTTTGCTTTCTTATTGTAATTCATTTATGTTTTCAGTTGGTCGAGAAGTTATCTGCAGTTGCACCAGACTTGGAGACAAAAATAAAAGTTTTAAGTGCTGTAGCGAAAGAACGCAACATTAACTGGGATCCAACTGCATTTGAAGAGAAAGAGTCCAAGCCTCCTGATGACTTGTTGGTGAGTTGAAATTGCTTTGTAGTTATCTTTTCATTCATCTATGGAAGATTGAAAGAATAAAAACAGAAATAGCAATGTTAGTATCTGTGATCATCTCACTGCATAATGCTCGCTTCATTTATTCGGCGAAAGAGGTTGTTATAAATAACCTAATTTATTTTGTTTACTATGAAATGTGTAAATATTATTTTTTGCAGATTCTAAAAGGGTAATAGTATATGATGAAATTAGAAAATTTATATAAAATTTTGAACTTTTACAAGGATATTTACAAATTTGATCTGAAAGACTTTGAGGACTGAATTACTCATTCACAAACAAAGCTGAGGGACTTGACTGCTTTTTTAGTGAAAGTATGTAGGGTTTGTTTACATTATGATTCTTTCTTTTACAATCTAACTAAAGTAATTTGAGCAGAATGGCCCTACCTACTTTGAGAAGGCAAGCACGATTAGTGTCAATCCTCCTGAAGTCCAAACTTCAAATGTCCAAAATGTGCATACTCATGAAGGAAATCAAAATGGACATTTTGATTTCACTCAGCAGAATAGAAGATTCACAGTAGATGCTCAGAACGTTACCACTGCAGATACTGGCGGTGTTCAGAAGTCATCTGCTTCTACTACTCATGATGATATGAGACCTTCAGGTATATGAATAATTCATCAACTAAATCTTAATAGACCAATTTTTGAAATAATAGCTTATGGAGGTCACTGGCTTGCAAAAGCAGTCTTTTAGGCCCCAACCAACTATGCAATTAGATTCATTTACACTAAATGCTGTCAAAATAGCCAAAATGATGAAAAGACCCCTCATATATGTTTGGTGGTTAAAGTGTAAACTTCGCACTTTGAATATAAAAAAATTTGGTGGTCAAATTCTAAAAGCCAAAACTTTATTATACAAAAAACAAAATTATGTTGGTTGGTGGTTGTTGTGCGGCTGTACATTACGCGTCTTCAATGCACTAAGTTGTTATTGTCAGGTAATGAATGCACAAATTAAATATTAAATTGAGTTAGATTCATAAATTTGCCAAATATGGCCCCTGAATTTTACGCTAGTTACATTTTGGGTTTTTTTAATGTGAACTAAAGGGCATAATGGTCATTTTTTCTTTTTTCTTTTTTTTTTTTTTGGCATAATTTGGCCACAGGATTTAATAGTTGGGTGGTCTTTTGCACTTTATTTACTTCACGGCCTACATCAACTTTTACATTTGTTCAGTGGCCTCCATAGGTTGTATTTCCTAGTTTTTTTATGGTTACAACTAGAGGTGGCAAAACGGCCAAAACAGCCAAAACACGTGACTTGTGTTAATGGGTCAAAACACAACTTGTGTCAAAGCGAGTAGTTTTTTTCATTGTTGAAGTGGATCGCATAAGGTTGGATTGACCGGAATACTTTGCGACCAAACTTCTACTCTTATTTATGTAGTATGCCAACTATGATCCAAAAGTTATTTCGACAGTGATTTAATTATTTATTAAAATGATTTAAGAGGTTTTTATGCAATTAAAATACACATCCGACGATATTCAACCGATTTCCTTTTTAGCTTAACATTGTGTTATGCTATTTGTTTGACCCGTTAGAAATAAAACATAACCTGAATGAACCCATCCATAATCAAACATAAAGATTAAACATCCACTATATTACTTCTTAATCAGGACTGGGCTCCGGGATGATGAACACAAGCCAATCATTCCATAGCAACCACAGCAATTCTTTTGGTAGGGAGAACTGGAATATGGAATTCAAGGATGCTACTTCTGCAGCACAGGCTGCAGCAGAGTCAGCAGAACGGGCTAGTATTGCCGCTAGAGCGGCTGCACAACTATCAAGCCAGGGTAAGATTACCCGGCAGTATTCAAGTGAATCCTATATTAGTGAACCAAATCCCCAAGCTTCTTCAGAATATACAGGTCAACATGATTTTAAAGATTCATATAGTAATACCTCCTTTAATGATAGAAAGCCAAAGATACAGAATCAGCAAATGGGTCCAACTGAAATCGATTCTTTTTCTAAAGCTACAAAAAAATCAAGCAGTTTGAAATCCAGATATGATTCAGTTAAGGAGAGTTCTGCAGATCACTTTGAAACACATGAAATTAGTTCAAAGAAAGAATCTGGAGCTCGGTTTACATATGGAGATAATGAGGGTCCTTTCAAATCGCCAAATGTTGGTTATAATGTTAAAGAGCAACCAAGTATTACTCCATTATGGACACATTCTACCACCATCGGTAACGAACGTGATGACTTGGCTTCTTACCAACAAAAGGCTGGTAAAAGAAGTGTCGTTGATCAGGAAAAACTTTCAAGAGAAACTACAAAATATGATGGTGCTCATAGTGATGATGGAAGCGATTCTGATGATGGTCCTAGGTTTGATACGGCATTCGAGTATGATGAAGGAGAGGCCAAGTCATTTTTTCCATCTCCAGACAGAGAGTCATTCTATCCACCGGAAAAAACACATATCTCGATCTCAAGCCCAAAAAAGAACACCAGCAACACTATGGCCCGGGTTGATTCTGCAAAATCTGTTGATCAATCGGTGAAATTTGACCATTCAGACGGTCCAGATTCTGAAATTGAAAATGAAACCAAGGTGATGAATTTGAGTTTTGGCAGGACAAAAAAGACAACATCTCGAGTTGACCCGTCATATGTAGAATCTCCACCAAAAGATAGTCCTAGAAAATCCCGAATTGAGCTGAATGATTTGGTTGAAAATGAAACCAAGGTGATGAATTCGAGTTTTGGCAGGACAAAAAAGTCAACTTCTCGAGTTGACCCAACATATGTAGAATCTCCACCAAAAGTTAGTCCTGCGAAATCCCGAATTGAGCTGAATGATTTGGTTGAAAATGAAACCAAGGTGATGAATTCGAGTTCTGGGCCTTCTGGCAGGACAAAAACGTCCACTCGAGTTGACCCGACATATGTAGAATCTCCACCAAAAGTTAGTCCTACGAAATCCCGATTTGAGCTGAATGATTTGGTCGAAACAAGCTCATCCTTTCATAAGGAGCCGGATGATGTTGATACCGAGACAGATTTAAACTTTGGAGCATTGACAGGTGGCCTTCGACACAAAGGTGGTCTTAAGTACCCGCCCTACACGAAGAGTGCAGACAAAGAAAGCCCCGAAAAAACTGACCCAACATCTAAACAAAGTTCCTTCAGTTCAAGAACAAGCAGATTGGACAACAAAAAACCAAGTGTTTCTGGATCAAGTTTTGAGTCATATGCAGATGTTCACAATGAAACATTCCCGGTACAAAAGTCTTTCAAAACTAAATCACAATTTGCACCCCCTGATAAATTCTTCAGTTATGATGAACCTGATTCGGAAGAAGAAGCTTCATCAGTTTCAAAACGAACGTCCACTGGTAAAGTTCATTTGGGTCCGGGACTGTCTCGCAGGACCAAAGGACAGCTTGAGCCCACGGGCAAAGCAGTAATTTCCACTCCTAACCCAATTCGTGAATCGTTAGAAACTAGTAGTTCTTCAACAGAACAAAAGTTGAACACACGTCCTAGCATCACTAAATCTCCTCCTGAGCCTCGACCCGACCCGACCCGTTTTAAACAAGAACCTTTCCGCACAAAGCCCGGTTCTAAGGCTTCTGAACCACCAGCGAATCCAACAAAAAAGATTGTGGAATCAGGGAAAACAGAAGCACCAAAAGCAATGAGTGTGAGTTCTGAAACTAAACCTGAAGCAAATAATGCCAAGAAACCGAGTCATGTTCATCCAAAGCTTCCAGACTATGACTCGCTAGCTGCTCGTATCCAGGCTCTAAGTAAAATGAATAATCAGTGAATAGTTACAGTGTATACGCGCATAAGCGTGTAAGTTTTATATTTATAGTATTTTACGATACATGTACGATATCTCGTGCACATTTGACTTGTTTGTTTGTTTGCTTGCTTATCGAGCAGGAGATTACCATTTATACATAGGCTTGTAATAAGGAAAATGTGGTACATCTCATTTGATACCCATAGATTACATTTTTTGACTTATCAAAGTTTCTTTGTTGTTTGTTTTACACTTTTACACAAGTTTTCAAGAATTGGCATGTTTGGGAGACGGGTAAACCTAAGTATATAGCGAGCTCGAGCTCTAGCTTAAAGATGTACAAATTGTTTGAGTGAATAGTGATTGGACCGAGCCCGAGTTCAATCTAGTTCAACTCTATAGCTTGCTTTGGTGGTCCTAAATCATTTTGTATACAGCCGTAAATGGGCCAATTTGAGGCCGAGTTTAACCGGTCTTTTTTTAGCATTACGTGAATAAAGTACAATTCACCTTTGCTAAAAGATGAGTTCATTTGAGTAAACCCAAGTCATACAGTAGATTTATAAAACTTGTTAACTTCCAGTTGCACCACCTGGTCCACCTACTTGCCTCGTAGGCTGTCAAAATCATCGTTGTTGCCACCACCACCATCCCATCGACATGTTATCATCACCGCCATCGCCACCACTTCCACCGTCACCTCTCCTCCACCATGAAAAGATATAGCAGGTGAATCTATTTTGATTATATTTTTTGAACAATAAGTTATTAGCCGATTCAAACAAAACTTTTCGAACCCAAACCAAATTCCAACTTTATTATAAAAACTTTTTGACCCGACCTTTTTTGACCATCATTCATCCGGATCGCCTCACTTTACTGAGCTTTATTCGGACCACATTCCAAAAGTTCTAATCAATATTGGTAAAAAATTATATATTTTCCGAACATATTGTTTGGGAATACAAATGCTACACTACCAACAGCATCTTCAGTTCGATGATCAACAAGTCACTAGTTCACTAATTATGATGGTTTGCCCCACGAATGAGAAAATCAATGGCGGTTTAACTGACAAACGTACACAAAAGTCTGTATCTATTTGTAGCGCTAATATATAGGTATCGATAAGGTTTATATGAGATCTGATAACAAGTTTTCATAGTTGTACAAGAGAAAAAAAAAATACCCTACCCATTGCTTTGTAAGTGTAACATGCCTCTAATGCTGCACAATTAGATAATTTGATATAGTTTTATAATCATAAAACATGTTAGATAAGTATTTTAATAAAAAGTCTTTATAATCATATTCAACACATTAGTTATTTATAAATAATAAATTAATTTGGTGTAGGAGTAGGTAACTTTCAAAAGAAAGTATATATAAAAAAAATAAAAAGTTCAAACATCATAACATTAATAATGCAATACAACTTACAACTCTAATACTTAACTGATTTTTCATCTAAAACACATTAGCCTATAACATAAACTGAAAAGAAAAAGCCTGCATCAATACAACACATATTACAAACACACATACGATACACATGATCGATTTTACCTCGTCACAAACGTGTTTCTTAGATGATTTGTGGCATTTAACTAGATTTAACATCGGTTATCCAAGAATCTTCCATTTCTTCGCTCCATGTTCCCCATCTCCACTTCAACCCAGGCCAACGGGCTGTGCACTTAGACATGAAACATTCAAATGCAGTACCCACAACATCACCATGAATGAGCAACGAGACCTCTAACAAGCCGACACACTGGTCCAACACATAGGCAATAGATGAGAAAGTCAACGACGGGTCAACTAACATCAAATATGCACAAATAGTTTTCAATCCTTTCCTCCCATCCAAAATCTCCCAATCTTCAGGGTTCAAACAGGCTTCGAATTCTGACCACGCGCTTGATTTAATACATAGAGAAGTCACATTCGCGTCTCTTTGTGCCTCAATTCTTGAATCCAAAGTCAGATTTTCTACTGTTTTTGTGATTGGGAATTCTGAAAGCAAGGAGCCAATGTAATAACACTCAAGACAAAGTGTTTTCAAATTCTCAAACTTTTTGACAACAAGTGCGCCTGCATGAATAAGAGCATTAAGGCGAAGATGGAAGTGAGATAACATGGGAGCTTCAACTCGAAGTGCAGCAGGCATCATACATTCAACTCTGAGTGTGATGAGGTTGGGGGTGATTAGAGTCAACGATGGCCGATTCTTATACACAACCCAATGGCAGGTTTTGAGGTGTAGAAGGTGGATCTTGGGATCTTTAAGTCCTCTAACACCTATCAAGTTAAGAACTTGAAGATTGGGGAAACACTTATTCAACTCGTTTAGGTGTTCGTCTTCTAATTTTGTAAGTGTAAGAGTCAAACTTGTTAGCATTGGCATTGGATTCAAGTTGTCCAGTGACAGCCATGCAAACTTCAGATTCAAGTTAAGAAGATTATGACCTGCATCAAATGAAGCAGAATGCTTTAACTCTTAACACCCAACAATCAACTTAAATCAAACATTTATGTTTACCTTGTAGCACCCAATTGGAAAACAACATGTATCATACTACCATTTCATTCAATCTACTACTTTTCAAAGCCAAAAAACACAAAATAAACCATATAAAAAGAGTTATAACAACCAAACAGTAACAGTTTACTAATAACAAACCAACTACTATAGGTTTCATTGCAAAAGAAACATACAAAGGTGAACTCTTTCCAAGTTGGATGCTTCTTAACACACTAATTCTTGCAAATTTCAAGTGCAGATAGCTTACAGACATGAAAAAAGCATTTCAAGAATTATCAAAAACACGGATATGATACCGAACATGTTATATTCAATTTCATGCTCTCGATTTTTGCCAGAAACAAGATTCATAACCAGGCCTGCAAGACTTTAATACATTTAACTATCATGATTTACTGAATTACATCAACCATTTTATTATCATCATTAATATGCCCTAATCTAAGAACTCTAGGGCTACAAACAAGAACAAAAGTTATTTCACCTTCTCATTGTTTTTAGCAGTTGAAATTTTCATCATTTAGACTTTAATTCAGCAATATATCATATTATCATGTGTTAGTGTTACAAAGTAAAATTGACCAACAATCATTGTTGAAATTCTCATTAATCAGAATATAACACCTACACAAATCACAATTAACCACCAATCTTTTACGTTTGACAAGAAATTTAGCATTTCACATCTCCAAAACGATGAACACAATACATATTCATACATCAACAACATCACTAGAATATACAAACACGAGTAATTTCTCCAATATATGAACTTACAATACGAAGAAATCATCGGAAAAACATTCGATTGACGTTCAGTATGGTACGGAAGACCACATATCGAAAGCGATTTCAACGATTCAGAAACCATAGGTAGCCACTGCTTAACAAAATCCCCATCGGCTACGTAGAACTCATCGCTCACTCGATCAAACCCATGAAGCATGCAAATGATCGGATGCTCAAAGGCGACACACACCGATTCAACAACTCTCAGTTCCGATATAAGATCAAGAAAGACTTTCTTGAAAGAGTTAATGTGTTGTTGTTGAGAAGTTGAAGAATTTGAAACTTTAGAGGTTGAATTGATGTACCAATTCACTGAACATTGGAGATTGATTGATCGGAGGTGTGGGAACACAGTGTTGAAAGCCTTTGAAGCGATTCGGCAGCGAGCGACGTCAGCTGAGTCGCTGAGTTGACTCAGTATTTGCAGAAGGATAGAGTGAGGGAGTGAGTCCATCGGTAGTGAAGAATGTACGAAGCGGGAAATTAATAAATTATATTCCTCCGGTGTATTTTATGGGTTAACTAGTATTAAGTCGTACGCGTTGCAGGGATATAAAACCGTGATAAGGAACACCGATGTCACATTACCGTCAACGACAACTTAACACCGGAAAAATCGTATTGAAAAAAGAATGAAAACGAAAAAAAATATATAAAACCAAACGAAAAGTAGACGTATAAACATCGAATGACGCATGCGAAACGTAAAACATAGAAAACAATAACTAAGTCGATTTAAGACCCGTGCGTTGCGCCAACGCAGTTAAATAGTAACAAATAGGTGTGAAACTGTTGAACCACCGTACATTGCAGCGTGTAACTCGTAAACTTAAACCTTCACGTAAAAGGAAAACATGTAAAAATAAAATGTATAGGAGACAAAAGTTGATAGTGAAAAAGTATTAGGGTTAAGTTGAAAAAACAAGAAATACAACTTATGAAACACAATGTACAACCCATAAAACATATAAAAGTTGATAATTAGTATATAGTTAATTACATAAAATGTCCGTATAGTAAGGTTTAATTTCATTTTTGATTTTTAAGTATTAGAATTTGTAAGAAAGGTACAAAGCTATGTGAGTTCGTAAACTTTTATATTTTATGTTCCAATTTTAATTTAATTTATTTTTTTTTACTCAAGGGTATTTTAGTTATTTGCAAAAAAAATTAACAAAAAGAGTTAAGTTGCTTCGGTTCAGTTTACAGTTTGTATTTTGAGCTAATTCATATAGTTGAGGTGTTTATTCGTATTATTAGGTGTAGTCAATGTTCATGCTTTAAAGATATCTATTTTAGTTGTTGGTTTGTTTATACTTTAAAGGTATCAATTTGTTTATACGATCTGGTTAGGTGTGTTTTAAAGTGGCCTAGAGTCCCAACAGTAGACTTAGATCTTTATAACAGCATGAATTTTGGATTGTTTGTTCACATTATTAATAGTATGAATAAGTGTTAAAGTTAATCTCTATGAGATATCACATTCTTTGTTTGATTTTGCTTATTGTACTACACTCCTCCATTTGGTTGAGATTCGCATTCTTTGGTTGAACCGTAAAAACTGAACGGTTTGACCCTTGACCAATTTGGTTTACGTCTATACAAAAGTGTCAATTTGTCAAAAAAGACCGTAAACACCCCAATAAAATGGTGGGTTTTAAGTTCTAGTTCTTCTTAACTTACTACAATTTGTTAGATCAAATTTCATCAATCTTCTTAGCTTGATTTTGGTTATTGTACTACGCTGCTCTATTTGGTTGAGATTCATATTTTTTGGTTGAAATCGACAAAACAATTTAAACCATTAACCGGTTTGGTTTACATTTATACAAAATCATCAAGCCGTCGGTTTGTCAAAAAAACTGTAAACACCCTTATAACATGGTAGGTATGAAGTTGCAGGGTTTCAAGTTATTCCGATTCTTCCCAACTTATTACACTTGTTAGGGTTGAGACGTAGGGTTTTTTCGGTTGTATTTTTATGATTCAATCAAAACATAGGGATATATTAGGTTTAAATTTCACTATGAGAAAAAATGCTTAGGGTTGAGACAAAATGTTTTTTTCAGTTGTGGGTTTTCTTATGAGGAAGTTGGGGTGCGGTATGATGAGAAACAAATAAGTGTGTCTGATTGAGATAACAATCATCCTACGAAGTAATGTCGTACATTTGCTGTTAAATGATTTAATCAAAACACCCACTACATATTTATATTAACATATGGTGGCCAAAATGGTAAAAGAAAAAAAGAACTCAAAATGGCGAGTTTTGGAGCCTAACGGTCAAAAAAAGGCTAGCTCGAACGACTATTTTTTCTCTAGTGGTTAGATACCAGTGTGTCAATCAAGATTGAGTCGAAATCCAATTTAAGGGGTGAGCAATGTTCTCAGAACCGGATCGGATAGCGAACCGGTCGTCTTACTGGTCGACTGGTCGGGCCAGTCGGATCAGTTTTAAGAACCGGTTAACGTCATAATTATATTATATATAGTTATATGTATAAGTCAGTATAAGTATTTTATATGTATATTTTATAGTTATATATAAAACTCAATAATAATTATACATCAAACACTGAAATTCATCATCCGACCTACCCATCAAACACATTAAAATAAAAATAAAAAAATGGAAAATCCGGTCCAAACCGGTTCCTTGTTCAACCGCCGAACCGGTTCGAACCGGCCGATTCTTGAAGAAAGAAATGAATAGGAGTGGATCGGACCGTGTCCCAACTGAATCCCGGTCGCACCAGCCGATCCGATCAGATCATGAAATCATTGGGGGTGAGAAACCGATATACAAACTGACAATTTGGATCAGGTTAAAACTGGATTGAAAATCCAAACCGGTTTTTTTCAATATCTAGCAAAAACTAAAATAATGGGCTTTAGATTGGGTTGGTAGTTGGTACCTATTGGGTCGAGGCCCACAAGATATAAACAACCAGTTAACCCGAAATCATGAGAATCTAGGGTTTTTATATATCCTTCATCATATGTTTTACTTCACTTTTAGCGCCTCCGTCTTCCTCCTCCATCTGCATCACATTTCAAAACCCTAGGTCCTCTCTCTCTCTTTCACACACTCGTACAACGATTTGATCAATGTGTTATTGACAGAGTTTAAATGATTTTGTATTTTGATTGTTGTTTTTACGTTTAGAATCGATTGAATCTGAAGTTCTTTGCTTTTTTGGAGGTTAGGTATAGTCTACAGAGGTAAAAATGGTGGAGAAGACTAAAGGAAGGAAGGAAGAGGTGGTGACGAGAGAGTACACCATCAATCTACACAAGCGTCTTCATGGATGGTATGTTTATAGCCGATGATGTTGATTACTCGATTGCTATAATGTTCTGATGCTTGATTCCGCTTTTTTGTTGTTTGATTGCCTCTTAAAGTTATTGAAACTGCAGTTGTGATTCTTTTTCAATGTGGTTGTATGTCTGCCTAATGTGTGGACGGAGGTCATATATCATAATGTTGTAGTTTGTTTAATGGTTGATGCTTTTGATATTCAAGCAATCATGTGACTAAGAGTAAAATTTCTATCTGTTTTTTAGGATATATATTATCTGTAAACTTGTATAGTTTTCAATCTTAACAAAATGCCCATTAGCTTTGTGATAGTTGGTTATTGAATACAAGTTGTCTCATTTTTAGTGCTCCTAGAACGGCATTTGGTATTATATTATTTTCAGATTTTTTATATCATATTGCATTTTACAATTATGCCTTAAACAATGTTCTTGTGATTTGATAGATGCATATCATATCTTCATGTTATTTAAATTAATTCAGTCTCGCCTATAAAACTGAAATCTTTTGTTTTGCTTGCTCTGCTTGCAAGCTTACTACTGTGGCTATAGTTTGTGAAAAGATTGTTTGGGTTTACACCCACATTTCTAGTTGGTCCATACTTTAATGTTTATGTGTATGTGATTTAATTATCTTTCTGGTTGGAATTCTATTAAAGTAATGAATTATTTTTTATTCAAGAAAGCGATTCAGGAGATTATTTATGTGTAAAGGAATAAATCTGAGCAACTCTTAACTATTTGTCTGGTCTTTATATATAGTTATCTGATTGATGCAATATTTATAAAAATGACTCGGTTAACTAATTCACACGTAGTTGGCTTGTTATTTCTGAGTTGTATGTTTTTTCGGTACCTAATTTATGTTCTGGAAAATGCCACATAGGTGTCTCTTTTTTAGGAACTGGGAACTATTGTCCTGTGGTAGAATACTTGTCTAGTTATATGGTTAACTTTTGACCTGGTCAACCCTTTTTGCTTGTTATTTAAGTATTTAACTAATGTGGCACATTAGAGGAAAAATGTTTATCATTCACCTGGCTGATCGTTTTTTCAACAGCACTTTCAAGAAGAAGGCCCCAAAAGCCATTAAGGAGATCAAGAAGTTTGCACAAAAAGCCATGGGAACAACCGATGTGAGAGTGGATGTCAAACTAAACAAATATGTTTGGAGCCGTGGAATCAGAAGTGTTCCAAGAAGAGTTAGAGTTCGAATCGCTCGCAAGAGAAATGATGATGAAGATGCAAAGGAAGAACTTTACTCTCTTGTCACTGTTGCTGAAATCCCAGCAGAAGGGTTGAAGGGTCTTGGCACCAAAATCATCGATGATGAAGATTGATTTGGTTAAATCTGTTTTTTTCGTGAAATTTGTGAGGTGAGAACACTTTATTCAAGTTTGGTTTCTAATATTTGGTACCTTTTATTATCATAATTGTAGGGCTTACAGTTTGTTTTGTGTACCTTTTACCTTTTGGAGATTTAGAACCTTGGTACATTTCATGTGATGAATGATTTTGATACTCATTTGCCAATTTTGTACTGCTGTATTCTTTATCATTTTACTTTTAACATTCAGGGTTTCTTGTCTCTTTTTTTTCCTCTTTTTTCGAGTACCAATATAAACCACTGGTAACTTAACACTCTAACACCAAAGACATGTCTGGAAGATGTTCTGGGGTTGTTTCTGTCAGTAGGCTGGTTTTCAGTTTAGGCTTATGGCAGATTATTAGTAGGGTATGAGAAGTGTACGATAGAAGCAAAGCTAGCCTATATCAGTCTATCTCCATCTCTTAACTCCGGTAGTGAAACTAGATCGATTTGGTTTTGGTCGATCAGCCTGGTTGAGACTGAATTCATGCAATTTTTTATAAACGAAGACACATTTGATTAGATTTCTGTTTTTAAGGGGAAAAATGTATGGCAATTTCTTTTCTGACCAAAATCTAGTTTGTCTCAAAATCTGGTTTGTTCACCTAAAAAGGACCATTGAAGCCAGAAACTTGATGACAAACGTATTTACTACATTTAAAAAACACAAAATTAAGAAACTCACAGCCTTAACAAAAATTATTTGAAGCTAGAAGCTTGATTCACGGAAACTTTCAACCGGAAAACAAACAACTCAGAAACACTTGGTAAGTTTAACAAATTAACAAACTCATAGGTTTACTAACTTATGTACAACTGAAAACATATAACTTGTAGAAACTTGATGATGAACACAAAAGTTTGATGATGAACCAGGTAAATACAAAACCTGAAATTCTTGCAACTTATAAACCCAGAACGAGACCGTGCCATGTATTTAGGCTGTTATCAGGTCAGTCCAGGTTGGGGTCGTTGGTCCTGCTGGTACAAACTTGAATGCCCTCACCCCTAGTCACAGGCTTGTAGTAATTATATTTCCAACATCAACATTAATCTTTTGGACAAAAAGAAAAGAATAATGTCCTTTATTTATATGTGGAACCCCAAAACAAAATCTCACTCCTCACAAAATTTCTTGCTTCTTTGCAAATTCTTTACAGTTTTGAATAAAAGCATGCTTTTGATCAAACAAATTATGGGAATCATTGAGAACCGGCTTTGCATTTGAGTCAACGGGCCTTGTAAGCATACATGTAGCTTTGAAGTTCTTTAACCTCCTCAGATGATTCATTAAATAGAGAATCTACATAGAGACACAACCCTGCTCCACTGCAACAAAAATGAAATTTTGATTTTCAAGAGAATGGTTGTTCGTAAAGGGTGCTCATGGTCCGGTTTTAAAGGCTTTTAGATCAAACCATGAGCCAATCAGTTAATGACTGTTTTTTGCCCATTATAAACCAAAACCGAACCGTTGAAAATCAAACCGAACCAAATCCTTACTAACGGTTTGATTCCATGGCGCTAGGCTTATTGGGCCCCTATAAAATAAATTTGCTTGAAATACGATCATAATAAGGAGTGAAATTGTTCCAAAAATTATAACTTGAAAGTTGAAAGACCGTCTCCAACCTATAATAATTAAAGGCCCAAGAAGAACATAAAATATTACATAGCCTAAAATCTTATAGGCCGGTCGGTTTTGAGTAACACAAAACCAAAACATTTAGTATGAAACCGAGCCTATAACCAGTTTGGACAATTTCATTATTTCAAACTAACACTCTAGGCACTTTGTAGTTCCACTATAATCAACTAAATGTAACTTTCACCTCTTTTTTGTCATTGCTTGTAAGAATAGTTGTATTCTTTTTTCATCCATTGTATGTAATGCACTTTTAATGTTTTACTAATAGTCTAATATATACAAGTAACCTTCTATAGCTGTCGGTAAAATGTGACATACTAACACAACATATTAAGAATGGTGTCTCACCACCATTTTACTTCCTATAAATCTTACCTAGCTACATATATGACAACAAGGCAAAAGTGAAGTACGTTATTGTGTGATTAACCTAAAATGAGAAAAGAAAAGATAGATAGTACCTCAAGGGACCAAAAGGAAGCCAAATAACATCCCACCGGAACTTGGGCAACCTACAAGACAAAAGAACAAATTTTATGAGATCCAAACTTATTTCAAACGTGAAGGTTATGGCGTAGGGTGATGTTTTTCAACCAATTTATGGGTAACAAGTAAAGGTTTTTGCTAAAATGGCAATGGTCAAATTGTTCCAAGTGTCAAACGTGTCAAAACTAAAAAGTATCACAAAGTTAATCCCAAATGCATAAAACATTCTAAATCGATGTAGAAGAATTAAATTATAATCGTATACAATAGTTTTTGTAACCCTCATACTGCCTCGGCATGCTGTCTTTTCAGTCAAATAAAATTCAAGCATTTAAAAATATGAAAAAAATGTGTCGGTTGACTCAACAAGACACCTTTTGACCTACGCTAAATATCACCTGTTTTGATCAATTATACCTGTTTTCCTGCCTACAGTATAGTGTTTTTGTAGTATAAAGATTGCAAGTAAAAGAAGTGCAAGACTTTTATACTTGAGCATATTATATAACCAGAAAGCTGCTAACAAAACACCGGAGAAGCAAGAGAACCAAAGATATCGTCTATGAGAGCGTGAGCTATGAAGCAAGCCAGCAATGGCCATTGAACACACCAAAACAGCTGCCCAATCTGTCAAAAGAAGTTAATTATAGGTCAAAAGACAAACTCCAAGGTAGGAGAAAATGTAGGTGGCGAACCCGTGATATTTATGCAACCATTTGTGCTTTTAATAAAAAACTTGATGGGGAATTATATTGTTACAAGGGTAAATGATAACCAAATATGCTGGCATATATTTCTTATATCATGAAAGGAAATCACTTTCTTAAAGCAGTATTTTGACCCTTTAATGTCTGGGCACCACAAAATCAACTTTGGGATAATATAAGATATGAACATTGTAGTATGAGGCAGGTAACTTAAGCAAAAACTAGAATAGATTGTAAGATAGGTTATAATGTCAGTGAATGGAGGCTTTTACAAGGTCAGTATCTAGCTACCTTATAAGGTCGATGTTTGAAATGTTATACCCTGTCCGTTCCAAGATTGGTCAAGGTAAAGCATGCATAAGTTAACTGATTACCATTAGGCTAACCCTTTAGCAAATGTCAATGGAGATCCTTTGTAAAAGATCAATATTGACCCTCTGTTACCTCTATACTGGCCAACACTAGGTCGGTGCACCAAACTTCTTTTGTGATATTAAGGGTTTGGGATTTAGCTCAGTTTATACAGCATCTTCTAAACATCTCTTAGCTTGTATCATAATGTAACTAAAATCCCTTTAGTCGTATTTTGCAAATCCAATACAGTAAAATAGTTTTTGACAAAAGTTGGTGAGACGTATTACAGGCTTGTCTACACAACATGTACGTTGAATAAAATTCCATTGTTCCTAAGATATGGTCCATAAAATGTTTATGACATTATGAGATGCAACATGATCAATGACAAAAATAGTTACTAACTATACCAACAAGCAAAATATAGAATAGGAGAAGACGTTTCACTTGATCATCTTCAATTCATATATTGCAGTTCTAGTAAGAAGGTCCAGAATATAGCATGTTAGCTATGCAGATCACAAAAGAATACAACATGTAATTGCGAGTTAAAAATCTAACCTGCAGCTATTACTATCCATGATTCAATCTCATCCATGAAGTACGCATGGTAACGCTGTTACAAGAAAACATTATTGTTGCACAATCTTCAGATAAAGAAAGACACGCTAAGCAATTAAAGGACTCATGAGTATTTACAGTTCTGCTATAGTTTCAAGATACAATTTCTAATCTTCAAGGGGTGGCATAGTGGTAAGCATTTAACTGTAGCAAATGTATCAGGTTCTAATCTAGCTTCCACTGGTTCCTGCCTTAACCCCTTGAAGGTCACCTGCCCAATGCAAATTGTGATTGCGGTTTACCTAGTTTGCCCTAACGGGTTCCATGGTTAAAAATTGGTTTCCTAAAAAGGCAACGTATATCGTTTTAATTTCCATTAAACAGACACACATACATTTATATATTGGAGATGTTTTATCATCTAACATACCAATTCCCAGGGCATTGTTGTTTGTCCATGAATGGAGTAAATGAGAAATGCCACAAAGCAACAAAGCAATCCCGCAAATACACACTACAATAATAGCATAAACCAGATATACTTATTAAAACACAAAATCTTTATAATATATATTTAAAGTTTCAGATACAGAGGCTTCAAAGTACCATTAAAGAAAATTCAACAAAACTTAGATAATCAAAACTAAGTTGAATAATTCCAATTTGATCAAAACAAGTTTACATTTGATCAAGGGCAAGTTTAAATCAAAACAATGCTTTATTTTAATTCAAATACCAAACTAGCAAATTGGATTTTAATAATCTTGACTATTGGTTGATAATAACTTATACCGAAAATTTAACCAACGACACTCCTACCTTTTAGTTTCGTTGTCAAAGACAATCTCAATAGCATAATCAGCAAAGGTTTACACTTGATTAATTTCAACTCGATTTCACTCATGATGAAGATTATGAATGAAACAGGAAAACTTATAAGCAACATCGAGAGAACATCAAGTATAGACAAGGAGCATATGATGAATATACTCTTGTGATTGTCCTTGCAACGAAAGTGAAAGTTAGTCAATTTGCCAACTGAATTCAAATTAAGATAAAACATTTTTTTTACAGATTAAGTGTTTCCACTACAATTGCTTTAAACCGGAGTAAAAGCTAACTTTTATATAAATTCATGTGCGTTCGTAAAATGTCAATTACCCTCCAAAAACGAGACTGTTGAGCTTGAGCTTTTTCAAGTGATCTAACCAGCTGCTCCTGCTCTGTAACGTGTTCACCAAGTAATGAATCAATCAGTGATTCCAAAACAAAAATGAAACAAATTCGTGCAATCAAAAACCCTAATTAGGGAAACAAAAGAGAAAAACGCACCTCCGGTATCAATCGGTTGGAAAGCGGAGCTCGTCGGAAGGGAAAAGTTTCCGTCGCCGATGTCGTCTGCATTGTCGTCGGAATCAACATTCTTCCACCTTCTCGCTAGCCTATTCATCATCGATGATCAAAATGTCGATCAACTGAAATCTTTCATGCGTCGTTGAACACAAGCACAGAAGATGATGACATGATGTTTTTCACAAAGTTAGCACGATTATGTTATTAGTGTTTGTATAATCTGATTCTATTTTTATCTTATTAGACTTGGGTTTTTTAATACAATAATTAAATAAAATGATGATTAATTGATCTCATGTTTTAAAGCATTCACATATTATTCTTTATTCTGTTGAATAATTATATTAAAAATTATTATTTATTTTTCTTTTCTTTAATTAAATATTTTTTCATATATTTATCATTACTTTTTTTATCTTTACTGCACTCACAACTGTTTAAAATATATTAAAAATATTATAGGTGTTTGAACAGTGATTTCTAAAAATGCAGATTAAATGGTAAATTTTTCATATCATTCACTCACAACTACTTATAACCATACCATATAATATAAGGAATACACTCACACCAATTTAAGAAACGGAATGCTTTTATGCAGTTTTAGGAAGATGATGTATTATTTCATGATTTGATGTACATAACACTACTTTTTTTTTATTCTCCACCGGCTTGAAACAATAGCCTAAAAGTCTAAAACTCACGAAACAACAATCTTACTTATTGTTTCATGATCTGTCCTATTTAAAAAGATTTAAAACTATAAACTTATATCAAAAACAAAAATTAAATTACCGAACGTCTTTCAGGTTCAACTAATTTAAAAGAAAAATTATACAATATTTAGATAAATAATACATTCATAGTCAAACTCAATATATAGAACTCGGGTTTCAAGTTGATTTACCAAATAAAGTTTAGTTTAAGCTCGAGTTCGTTAAACCTGTCTCGATTTAAGTTTTTAACGAACAAATCTCGAGAAATTCAACAGTGAATCAGCTTGTTTAGATCCCACCAAAAGTAATCTGATTCAAGTCTGGCAAATGATATCCTATCTTAATGTCTTTGTCCTATAGATCTACCAACTACATTTCTTACCATTCCCTCTTCGAACTGTCGTCACCATTTCAGCTAGATTTATTCTCTAATCCCTAATAGTATATTTGTCTATGGCTATGGTCAGCCACAAATAGGGTTGTTCATGAGACGAGCCGAATTGAGCGGACCTTTGCTCGTGCATGGCTCGTTTCTAAACCGAACCGAGTCGATCAGCTCATTTACAATCGAGCAGAGAATCGGATGAGCATTTTTCAAGCGTTAATTTTTCAATCAAGCATCGAGCGAGCGCAAACGAGCGCTGACAATTTGTACAACTTAACTACTTAGCGTGTCATCCGATTTATATTGCAATGCGAGACAGTAACAATGTTGGGTATTAAGTTTTAATAACTTAAAAAGTAGCCACGTTTTATAACATAACTTTTTTGTGAATAACAATACATTGTGGCTAGTGATTAGACGAATACTGTAGTCGATGTGGCGGTGAGCATATTGAAGTAACAATACATGAGAGCGGGAGATGATCGACTAAAAGCAAGGGCGAGATCAAAAATTTTATTCATAGCGACTTATCATTTCACTTTAATGCTTAGTGTTATTTTTTTTATTAAAATGATTGATTTAATACGTATAAATATATATAGTAGGTCAAATATACTACAGTGCTATATATTAACTATATATAGTGTTACTTTTTTTTAAATATATAGTAGGTCAAATATACTACAACGCTATGTATAAACTATACATATAAAAAAATAAAAATTAATTCTCCGAACCAAGCCGAGCGGACCTTTGCTCGTGCTTGGCTCGTTTCTAAACCGATCCGAGCCGATCAGCTCATTTACAATCTAGCAGAAATTCAAAAGAGTATTTTTCGAGCAAATTTCTAACGAACGTCGAACAACGAGCGTTTTGAACAGCCCTAGCCACGAACGACCAATGTGAGATGAACGAGAGAATTACACCCCTTTGAGAATGGCTAACGTGACATAAGAAAGAGGGTGCGAGTAAAGGAGAGAAATGAAGACACTCTAATGTGCACTTTAGGAACAATTATCCCCTTGTAACCATTGTGGCCATCAAAATACATAAGATCACCTCACGTTCATTGTGACCACCACATGATTGTCGCTAATTTTACCTCTCCTTACCTCATTGTCACATACCTTAATCCATGACCCTCCCCCCGATTTAAAGAATAATGAAAATAGATATTTTTTTGGTTTAAGTTAGGGCTGATAGTTTCTGACACGGACCTGTTAACACGACACGACACGAAGTTAACAGGTTTCGTGTCATTAATAGGTCGACACGTTAAAGACATGATAAAAATGTTAACTTGTTAACGCACCTGTTTAAACATATTTATATTTTTAGCTTATTAAAATAACCAAATATATATATATTTATGGTATATGTCATTATTGTTCACATTTAATGTAAAAACCTTATCCTTTGCCCAACCGCTTCAATCGAATACGACTACCACAGTATCACTGACCGAGTCTCCGATCTCCGCCTTAGACCTCTTCGTACCCCATCTGTTACCTCTTTAAACTATGTTATTGGTTAAAATATACTTTTTATGGACTTTTGTTTCAAATATGTCAAGGATTATCATGTTAAAGATTATGCATCATTCAAGACTTTGATGGAGTTCAGTTAATTTTTGTTTAACTAAACGTATGATTTTTATCGTGTATCTTAACAGGTTTTATCGTGTAACTTGTTTCTAAACAGGTTCATGTCGCGTTTGGAAAAAAATTGACACGATTAATTATTGTGTTGTGTTTGTACTAGCACTTATCGTGTTCGTGTCTTATCATGTCATGTCTGATCTGTTATGCCAGCCCTAATTTTAGTAATACCTGTAGCGTTCTACGAATTTATTTACATTAATAACTATAAGATATAAGAGTATTTGCTTGCATATTTATTTTCATATGTTATAAATTCAAACATATAGGTTAAAATGCTAATTCTCATATGTTTATTAGATTTGCGTCTAGTTGCATAGGTTATATCATAATGCAATAGCGATCAAATGAGTCACAAGCAATAACACGGTCTGTCTATGGTAGACCGTGAACCGGCCGCTAATCTTCTGTAGAAAATCAAACACATACTACTAAACTCAAAGTCCACAGTCTATGGTAGACTTGAACCATGCATTAACCATGTCATTTCTGGATTATTTGTCAAGACAAATTCAACGGCCGATAAACCAAACCAAACCAAGCCATCTACATCTAAAAGATCATTATATATAAAAATTGAGTATGAAATATAATCACACAAAATATATTTTATAGACAAAAGCAAATGTAAAAACCATTAAAGATTTTACAAATTTGTTACTATCTTTTATCTTTTATGAAAATGATTAAAAAATTAGTACTTAAAATGTCTGATGCGACTTTCTCAAGAGGCTTGATTTCAAAAGTCAAAACTACAATAGCCAGACTATAATGGAATACGAAAACAGAGAAAAACTAATCAAAGAGAAATGGAGACAGCCGTAATACCATTTATAAGCAAATACGCCCAAGTGCTTAACTCTTCAAACTTTAGCATTTTTTTCCCTTTTTTATAAAGTTAATCTCCCTTGATTTCTCTTGATTCTCACATTAAAAAAGGTTTAATCACAAGGCAAATCCCATCCTTTGTCAATCATATATTTTCTTATAAGAGAAAACAAAACAAAACAAAAAGAGCGCAATCGATGTATGGTCCAAACATGTCATCAAACTTCCGGATGCTAAAGATTTTGGTATTTAAACAACTCACTCTATGAAAAAGCCATAAATTATCTTTAAATTTTTTGTAAATTGCAAAATTATGCGGAAAGCTAGATACCAAAATCACCACAAAAAAGTAAACCTAAAATGAAATTATCCATCAAACTTCATAAACAGATAATAAGCATTGTTTGGTCAAACATGACAAAGGTCTAAAACTTCCATCAAAATAAGCTACAAGACTATGCTGCTATGCATCAATCAGCTTACTTCTCAGATGAATTTGGCCCCCTCTTCTTACCAAAGCCAACAACTGCAAATCAAATAAGTCATGATATCAGATTCAAATAACGAAACTGAAGGCTTCTATATAAATAGAAGTATGGTCTTAAATTAGAAGACATGGCAATTTGTAGGGCTTTGGTAATTAAAGTCTTGCGCGTTGGGTACCCGCTACTAAATACCATTTGCAGTCATAACTCAAAGGCATTTCCGTTTATGTAGTTACAAGTTACATGTTGGGATTCCTATTATCAGAAACAAGATTGAAAACTTACCTCAAGAACCAACAAGAAATACCAAAAGCTCAACTATTATTCCAGCAACTTCAAGATACTTTATATAACTTTTAAGATCATATAATATTTAGTAATGTATTCTGTAACGACGCAGATAAACAGGTATGGGAATGGCTTCGCGGTACAACTTATACTATTCTCATCCCAACCAACAAAAGAAAATAATTTTTTGACAGCAAATGTTACTCTACTCCTAAATTACACCAATTCCTAATGTATCTCATGCCAAGAATAAAACCCTGGTCTTCTCCACAAAAGGCAATGACCTCTACCACCCAGCTGGAATGGCAACCACATAAAAAATAATAATCGATTTTTTCGTACAGGGTCTCATACCCAATAATATCGATGCCAATAAACAAGTATGGGATCCACTACGGGTAAAAATGTAAAATCAGAATAACCAAAAGGGTACAAATTCTTCAAAAACTGAAAAAGATCATTACATTATAGGTTGTAAACAGTTTTGTTTTTGGATTAAACCAAACAATGAACAATGTCCCTTTCTTCCAAGCTGTTTAACCAAAAAATATCAGCTTTTTTGAAAAACAATAGTTACAAGATACAATCATACAAAAGCTCTGTTGCAGGTTCTTTAAATTGTTCATAGTGTTACTCGACCTATAGATGCAAATCCAGAGTAATCAAAAATTTAAATTCTTAATCAAGTCAAGATGATCAAAATTAGAGAAACTGTTAAATGATCATTGACTATTTAAACATGCATAAGGTCAGCAAAATTGCAGACATCATTCTGATAATAATCTAATTATCCAACATCAATGCAAACACCCACCAAATATTTATAAGCCTAGAGAGCAAACAACAATGCAATCAAACTTGAAATACGCAAACACATGAACTCACAGTGATTAAACAAAGAACTCACCGGCGGTGACGAATCGGCGGTTGTATTGAATGCGCTTGTGAGCACGGCCACGTGGCTGCTTCTTCTTATCTTGCTTAGCGACCTTAGGGGTTTGACCTCTCACCTTTCCAGCACGAGCCAACGATCCATGAACCTTACCTGCAAACAAATTCAAAAGCAAATAACACCCTTCATTTCTCCATTCGAAGATCCAAATTGTAGCAAAATTGCGAAAGAAAAACAAGAAAAGTTCATAAATTTGATGAATTTGCAAGTGATTGAGCTTACCCATGTTGAATTTGACGATCGGATGCCTTCTGTTCTTCGATTCGGCGGGGTTAGGGCAACTGGATTGTGAGAAGGATAGATCTAGGGTTTGTGATTTGGGGGAAATCAATCGTATATAATTGGTGTCAGTTAACAGGCCCTTTGGGCCCTATCTATGGGTTTAATTATGGGCTTATCCAATTGTGTTTTTTAGATTATGTCGTAAAGCCCAAAACCGTAAATGGATAAATCATACCCATTAATATCATAGCAGTGTCATTAATGTGATTAAGCATGTAAAAAAAATGTATGAAGTTGCGGCGTCTGTGTTTTGGAGATCGAAACATAGATAAAAAAAATAGTATTATGTCTTGCATGTTGTGGTTTAATGTTTTTGAAAACCCATAGTTATAAGAGTTAGAAATTTTATATAGAAGTTTATAGTATTTATTAAGAAAATAATAATTCATGCTAGTACCGAAAGATATCACATATTTAATAATTGACACCATACAACATTGTTGTTGAATAACCATTATTGATTAGTTGTGTTCTTAAGTTTTTCTAAAAGAGGATGATAGTTTAGTTGTTTGATCGTATATTTGAGCGTGAATCTTCTGATTTCGCACGTTTCTTGATTTTGACCAAATTAAATACATGCGATCGATGCATGGTCCAATCGTAAACCTACAATAGATGATTACGTTACTTTTTCCAAATATGTAATAATAAGCAATCGAAGGTCCCATTATTGAAACACATACGTATCTTAAAATTATAACATTTTACTTTCTATTTATGTAATGTAACAATCGGAGGTCCAATAATAGAAACATACAAGTATCTTGAAATAACATTTAACTTATATGTATGGTTTTGTTATATCACCTTTTATACTAGAATTGTATGCACCAATTAGAGATCACCGATTCACTTACGATTATTTTTATAATATTATGCGTTAATAGTAGCTCTAGCAGTTCAAAAAATATTTATGAGTTTTCAAATGATTCTAACCATCAAAACCAACTTTTATAATTTTTATAAATATTTGGTTATATGCAAGGAAACTTTTTAAAATTACTTTTATAATTAAAATATTACTTGTTAGCATTCTCCCTCATTAATTTATTAATTAACTAAATGATTACCCATATTTTATTGACTCACGATATAAATGGATTTATGAACTAAAATTAGTTTGAGTGCACTTAAGTCCACTGTGACCAATAACCAAACCTATTGTAATTTGATGATTATGAAAATCTAAATTTTAAACATTGTTACATGTTTATTTTTAGACTATATTTTGAAAGAATCGAAATTTTTGGCTCACGGTATAAAATTAAAAAGATTTTGTAAATTAAAATACAATTTATTCAACATTTGTAGTATTTGTTATTAGCAACTAACATCAAATCCATTGTCGTCCAGCGGTTAGGATATCTGGCTTTCACCCAGGAGACCCGGGTTCGATTCCCGGCAATGGAACCTTTTTATTATTTTTTAATATTTATAAATTTTTGGTGAAGATTATGTCCATAATTTGATGTTCTTAATCTGTGAATTTTTTTTCATATGAAATATGTGTTATTTGAAGAAGCTGGTGGGTATCAAGTAGCATCTTTGAGTTGAATTTTTTTTCTTTCATACACACTGATTCATACCAGATGCACAAGTTTATTCGAAGGAATGAAAGTAACTAAAGATGTATCAATTATGCAGCAAGTGATGAATATATATATATATATATATATATATATATATATATAACACATTGATTTCTATTTTTGGATATGGTTTTTCATCAAAGATGTTGGCACACTTGTTTAATCTTATGACGACCCTCCGACTAATAAGTTCTGATTTCACCACTGATATAAAGAAATACTCATGGGAAGGTATAACATACTACACCAATTCATATCCCCCTCTAATCATAATATTATTTTTTCATGTATTTTTGTTATTTGTAATGGATATTTTCATGTTGTGTTCTAATAATTGTTTGACTGGGCCAAAACTCGATTTTTTGAAAAAGGTTGTACTTTTAATGTTATTGTTTGTTTTATAACCTTGTGATGTTTCAAAGATTTGCATTTTTTGAGGATAACGCATTGTTTATTTCATTCAATGTATGTATTTAATTTACAGGGGAAATAATTGACGGGTCGGACCGGTTAGGTAATTGGTCAATACGGGTTTGGTCTAGAAAGGCTAGTTATGGCGTTGGTTGAAACCGGTTGGGTTAAACACCTGATAATGTGTAATTATGTCTTTTAATAAAATTTGACCGGTGTCGATGAACCGATCAAAGATAAAAAAATGTCTTATTTACCTTACACTAGCTAGGGCAAGTAAGAGTGTCGAAACACAATGAGTTAGTGGATGGTGTTTAGTTCGAATTGTTTGTTTTGAATAAACGTTAAGCAAAAGATTTGATTTTTGATTTGATTTGATTTGTTGATTGAAAATTAAAAGAATTAACGTGTTCGTAATTAAATAAAAAAGATGATCACATCCGGATTAGATATTTAGATGTAGAAATATAATGTATAACCTGAATTTATTATCATTGTTAGCAAATTACATAGACATGATTCTCATTAATTCTCATTTAAGTTAAGCTTGTTTCAAGTTTGTAACAAGCTAAGAAGTGCAAGAGCGGGTCGACTTAGTTTACATTTTTACATTCTGACCCGATTCTAGTGGTCGGAGACTTAGGCATAAACACAAAAACCTAAGAACCTTAAATTAACAAATATAACAAAACTATATTGAATTCTCATAAAATCACTCAAATTCTATAAAAGTAGTTAAGTGAGTGTAAATTAACAATAATTAAACGTGACATAATAGTCCAAAGCTTCCCACAAGCGTCATGAGTCAAAAATGGCAACCGAACGTAGAGAAGTCAAATCCAAACTAGATACATATATGCATAGTAACATAGATACACAACTATTTTTCATCTTAAAACCAATTGTTTAATTAAAAACTATAAGAGTTGTGTTAACTCTGTTGTTATTTATTATATAAATTGACTTGAAATGCATGTGACTTTCAATATGTGTAACCCTTTTTTTACGATATTGATAGCATTTTGTCTATGTACATATGAGCATATAAATTTAAATACACACACATATATGTTATTATTATATTATTTAAAAACTATTCAAGCAAGATGAGAAAAGGGTCAAAGAAAAACATAGGAAGGGACAAATAAGAGAGGTTTTGAAATAAACGTTCGCAATACAAATTAGAGTCATTTATATATTACTAATTATCAACTTTGTAATGCTTAATGATGTGTACAGTGTGTTAAATGGGTTGTATCTATTTTTGTCTTTTCTTTAATCCTTAAGTTTTTTTCTTTAATTCAATACTTTTACATTTTTCACAATCTAGCCTAACATTTTGTACTTTTAACTTTGGTCTCATATACTTCTGTATTCTATAATTTTTTTTGTTTTACATTTTGATATAAATTTTGCGAGTTAACTCACCGCAATATGGATGTATGGTTCAATGTTTTTACCCTTATTTTTTCCCCGTTTAACGATCTTATCGCAACGCGTTGGTTCTAGATCGACTTACTTATTGTTTTATATGTTTTAAGTTCCGTATTCGTGGTTCAATGTTTTTACGCATACTTTTTATTCGGTTTTATTTTTTTTCATTTTTGTTTCTTTTTATTACGAGTTTTTTTGTGTTGGTGGTCACTGGCGGTGGTGTACCATTTGTGACACTTGACACTGTTTTACGCCCCCGCTGCAACACAGGGGGCTTAATACTAGTTGTTAAGAAAATCAAGAAGCACAATTTATGCATACTTAGGTTACAAACAAATAACTAAATAAAGACATTAACCAAATATCTTTAATCTAGTAGTACGAGAGTCTCCAGTGAACGTTTTCATTTAAAAGATTAAAGGTTCAACTCAGAATATATGTCTAACTTAAAGTTAAAGCATAGGATTTATTGATATGTTTTCACTTTTCTGTTAAAAATGAAAACAACATTATATTCATGTTAGGCAATAAAGAAACACATATTAATGTATGTTTGGAGGAGAAGATAATAAATTTTAAAATTAAAAAAAAAACTAAATAAGGACAAAAGCCACCAAGCTCTCACATCCTGACTCTCTACTCACTTTATCTTCTTCGTTCAACTTTTTATGACTTATAAGTTGACAATTAAGACCAGAATAAAATACCAAGAAGTGGAGTGCAAGCTGTTACTAAAACAAATTATAACTTATGAAAATCATAAAAGTAGTTAACACTTTTTAATATGTTCAAATTAAGGTATACTTTTATATCCATGACATAGGTAATTGTTTTACGCCTCTACTTTATTTCATATAAGATGAGAATTGTTTATACAATATCTTAACCAGACACATATTTAACTCTTTTTCTTTATACAAACTTTTGTTGAGTATATATAAACTTCAAGTAGACACGTAAAAGTTAGTTCGCGTATTTCATGACTATAACGTTGAATCTTTATCTTCTTATAATACAACTTTATAACTATATTTGAAATTAAATAATCTAGTTTTTTTTAAACGGCAAATATGCGACTCTGCTTCGGAAAACAAATGTTATCTTAATCTATTTCTCAGCCAGTACCGCACTCCCAACTCACTCAGGAGGAAACTTATTATTGAGAAAACCCATTGGTTTAACTCTGAGCATTATGCTCAGAGTGAGACTTAATAAACCTATGACTTTTTAATATCTACATGTCATAAGTACCTTATATTAACCAGTTAGCCTAATGATAATTGGTAATTAATTAATCTATTAACTCTTTTTTATATACTTGCAAAAGCAACTCACAGAATTATATTTAATATGATTGATTGATTTTAGATGTAAAGGAAAATAAATTTGAAAATTTAACGTTTTAAATTATAAAGAATAATATTGACCACTAAAAATTGGTTGCTGCTTTCCTTTTGTCATTTTCATCTACTTGCTTTCCGTTTGTCCTTTAACATATGTTATCCCCGTTTCATCTACTTGTCTTCATTTTGTTTTTTAGCAAATATTGTAAATAAAACATTATATTATATCTTATGAAAAGTTGAATAAAGTTACAGTTTAAAATATTATATAATAATGCAAATATTTTTTATGGTTAATGACTTTATGTTAACCGCCAAAACTAACATTCATACATGATTTTATCCAATGACGGAGTTTGAAGCACATCTTACAGGAGGCGCGGAGGGAGGGGGGGGGGGGGAGTAAACTATTTTAAAGGGGGTGAATTTTATATTTATTAAAAATATTTCACTACAAGACCGAAAATTTACACTACCGGACCGAAAATTAACACTATTGACGATGAAAAAAGAGAGGGTAGGGCCACATAAAAGCTTCGCCTATGATTTTGTCGCTGAAATTACAATTTAGTTGGAGGGTTGTTACTCCATTTCTAGTATAGTTTAATGATACTAATACTATATATACGGATGTTTGATATTAAAATAATTTAATAACGTGCAAAATCTTAGACACGTATGTTTGATGGTGACGGTTGTTGGAGGGTAACAAAAAATAGTCGAGTTAGAAATAAGATAACATGAATAAACGTATAAATGACATAGTATATGACTAAAATAAATTGAGTAAAGCTACTATATAAATTTAAACGTGTATAGTTAAGTAAAAGAAGTTTCTTATTAAAGTGGTGATGACTTCTAGAGGGGTTTATAATATAAAAGTAAAATCACATGGGCTAAAGTATTTATATAATATTAGAAATCACATGTGTAAATGTTTATTAAGTTTAGTTGGTTAAAGTGTAGAATTGAAAAAAGCTAGTTAGAGCATCTATAATGTAATAAAAAGTGTGTTTTTTTGAATGGTTGTGAGCATGGTTGTTAGGATCGGCCGGTCCAACCGGGGATCGGCCGCCTAGCCGGTCCGGTTCGCATCGGGTCGTTTTGGGCCGGTTCGACCAGCTGGTTCATCCCGAATCGGTGGTCGGACCAGGAAACCGAACCGGTTCGAACCAGATTTTGTTTTTTTTAATGGGTAAAAAGGGGTGTTGAACCATAAATTAGTGTGTTGGATATAAAAATATAGTTAAGTTTTATATATAACTATAAAACACATATATAAATTACTTATTTTTAATTATATATATAACTATATATGTAATATACTATATATATAATTATGACGTCATCCGATTCTTAAACCGGTTTGACTGGTCCGACCACCAAGCCATTAAGGCCTCTGGTTCGACGTGCGATCTGGTTATGAAAACATTGGTTGTGAGTGAAGTAGAGAGAAACTGTTAATGTTCATCGGTATCTTTGGGAAATCACTGTTCAATTCTTATAATTTTTTTAATATTTTTGAAGTAATTATGAGTGAAGTAATAATAATAATAATAATAATAATAATAATAATAATAATAATAATAATAATAATAATAATAATAATAATAATAATAATAAAAATATAAAAAATATTATATTGCTAAAGATGTGTAATCCACTCTAAATGCTCTTAGTCAAAAAAACAAAAAAAAATGGCATACTAACCTGAATAATGAAGTAGTAGCTTTTTTCCGAAAAAAGCAAATAATTATTGACAGGAAAATGAGTAAGAAATTAGTAGCTTAGGATAAAAGAATATATTTTGAAATAAAAATCTTGTTATTCTTTGTTTTTATTAACGACAAATGTGTAACTTTGGTTTGAAGGATATTTGTTATTTTAGTTAGGTTCGCCTATCTGTTTTCTAGCAAGAACCGCATCCCAACCCCATCTAAACATTTTGATCAAAGTGATATTTGAACCCACGGCCTCCTCATAATTACATGTCATGAGTACTTCTAGCTCTCATATAGCCGAGTAGCATCATGTTGTGATAAAACAAACAAGTATTCACATACAAAAGGATAAGATGACCAATTTAGATTTCAAGAACTTACCTTGATACAATGTTCTTCATATTCCTTGAACTCGTAGAAAACCGGAAGTAGTGAAGCAAAAAATGTTTTGATAGGAAAACGGTAAAAAAAAAAAGAAGAAGAAGTTTAGGTATGGAGAAATTAACCTTAACATAAAAATCTTATTAGCCACTTAGTCTTCGCTTCCCGAAACTCCCACAAACTCAGCTAACACTCCATTACTTGTCGGGCTTAGTGGTTTTTCTGTGGGTTCTGGGAATCCTCGTTTATGAACTTATGTGGTTAAACTTACATATTAGAATTTCAATCGCCTAAAACATAATTTTAAATCTTAAAATTAAGTTGAAATATAAAGAACTCTATAAAATAAAAAAAAATTCAAATCTCTAACAATTGTAAAATACAGTTTGTTATATCAAAATATACAATATAATAACATATATTCATTTATATATCAACTAATATCATAGAGGGTAAAACTAGTTAAAAAACATAATTAATATCATACCTGGCATCGTATCTAAATACTTATCCCGCCATTATATAAAGACCGATAGTCTTAATTCTGAAAACATGAAAAGTGTTTTAATACTTTAACTCTTTTTAAAAAGGGGTATGTTATTGATTCACCCAATTTATTTTATTCTTTTTATATTTTTCTATACATACATATAGATACATAGAGAGAAATAGAAACAATATGGTGTATCAATAACATAAATGAGTGTTTATATAAACCAACCTTTTAAAAATGACAATGTATTTACGAATAATAATAATAAATAGCATTTACGTGTAGAACTAAAAGCGTCCCCTTTTATGAAATTGTAAATTATTCCCTTTCATAGTCTGTCCCACAAAATTGAATCCAACTAAAACTAGGTACAATTTTTATTAATATAATTTCATAAAAAAATATCACACGTTGTGATCACCATTGGCACAAGAAGCCAACATCCAATTGTGTATAAATCAACCATTGATGTCACCAACCACCAATGAAACACCAACTGAATATTCAATCAATCTCTCTCTGATTCCTCTGACTGTGTGAGAGAGAAAGTGTGTGTGTGTGAGAGAAAAAAAAAGAAACATGAGATCACAGAGCATTCAAACTCCATTTTTGAGCTCTGAAGAAGATAACAAAAGCAACAAGAAGAGATGGAGAACTGCTGTTTGGTTCTTTGTTTCACTCACAGCTCTACTTTGTAAGTTTTTGTATCACTTTAACGAGTTGACTCGTTTTATTATCTGGGGTGTGTTTAAAAAACAGAGCTTTGATGTTTCATCAAAGAAGAATTAAGAACAATGAGTGAGTTGACTCGTTTTATGACATGGGATTTGTTTGAAACACAGAGATTTGATGTTTCATCATAGAAGATAGAGCACTTAACGAGTTGACTCGCTCTGGTGCAGAGTTAAATTCGGTTTTACTTTTTATGTTTGATTTTGATAATAAAACAATTTTCTTTTAATATGAAATATTTATTTACCTCTAAAAGTTTACTTTTATAGGTTATTTCAGTTTTGATTTTAAAGTTTTTAAATGGTATCAATTTCAATTAAAAAAATAAAATTTTGGATTGAAACCGAAAGAATCATGTGAAACTTTGATTGAAAGTGAAGTTTTTAAACATTTAGAGCAAAATATTTGTTTCTCTCAAAACTAAGAGATCAAAATTAAACTTAACTTTATCTTAAAGAAAGAGCTATTTAACACTTGGTGAGTTGACTCGTTTTTATTATACGGGTTATGTTTGAAAGTCGGAGCACTGAGAGCATTCGCAACCCACTCTTCATTTTCATCTCTATAATTATGTTAAAAATTACTATTTTTTTTTTCAATAAAATAAATATTTTTTTTACTTTTATTATTAAATTTTATTTCTCTTCCACTCACAACTATTAATTTCTCTATTAGATAACATACTCACAGATTTATAAAGAACGGGCTGTGAATACTCTGAGTTTCATAAAATAAGAAAGAACACTTAATGAGTTGACTCATATTATATGATCTTAAGCTTGAGTTTGATTCGTTTAACACGACACTTAAAAATATTTGTTTTGGCAGTAATCTTGATTACAACAGGAGACAACTCAAGTTCACTGAGTGTAAGTGGTTGGAAGGGGCATAATGTGTGGGTACAAGTAGGTGATGCATGGAAGTCACATAAATCAACCAATAAGGTACAATCCAGTGATGCAGTGGAGTCATGGGAGGCTGTGGTGGCAGCTGATGACGCCCGCTGTTCGGAGATCGGTGTATCGGTCCTTAAAGCCGGTGGTCATGCGGTTGATGCCGCGGTGGCGGTGGCGTTGTGTGAGGGTGTTGTGAATCCAATGGCTAGCGGTATTGGTGGCGGAGGGTTCATGGTGGTCCGATCAGCAGATACATCACAAACACAAGCGTTTGATTTTAGGGAAACCGCTCCTGCGGCTGCTTCAAAGGTTAACTATTTTTCTAGTGTTTTAAAAACCACACTAGTTATTAAACGAGCATTTTTGGGCAGACGTTTCAAGTTTGAATCTTATAATTTAAGTAAGATAATTTGTAAAAAAACCACTCGTTAAAAAAACAGTTGGTCCAACCAGTGCCGATTTAACCATGTAAACTAAACAAGTTAGGGTTTGATTTACGGTCTGACTAACCGGTCCGATTCCTTGCGGTTTCAACGTTATTGTTTTTGTCTGTTTATTAAAATTCAAACATAAACAACCCGTAACAATTTTTTATTTCGTAAGGAGTTATATAATGTATAAATAGTAACTTTTATTTAATAAGAATATTTGTAATGGGTTATAATATTAATATCATAAAACGACTTGCAACCTAATTATATTGTTTTACAAGCCAATCAAAATAAATTATTAATATAATCACATGACATACAACTCATACAAATCGTTTTTAAAAGCCAGTCATTTTTATAACATTCCCAACAGAAAATAGCTCTTACCTAATTTATATTCGCTCAAATAAAATATATTGATTAAAATCACATTTAATAGATTAGAATTTTAGTTAATAAGAAATAAGTAAAGATATCTACTGGGTCATTAGACACAAAACGTAATTTTCTTAGAAAAATAACCGAAACAAACCAACTCATGCTTAGGGCTGTACAAAAAGTTCGTGGCTCGAAGCTCGCTCGAAGTTCGCTTGAAAAAAGCTCGGCTCGAAAAAAGCTCTAATCTAAACGAGTCAGCCCGGCTCGGCTCGAATTCTAAACGAGCCGAACTCGAGCCAGGGTTAGCTCGGTTCGAGCTCGGCTCGTGGCTTGGTTCGTTGGCTCGGGCTCGTGACTCGGTGCATATTATATATTTATATATATCTATATATATAGTATAATTATTATTATTATTACTACTACTACTATTATTATGATTATTATTTTTATATTAGGATTTTAAAAATGTTTTTTTAAACATAAAAATGAATTCTTTTTAGAAACATTAAGTATTTTGTTTAAAAAATATATAACTTGATAGTAAATTGTTTATATTCAAAATAATTATTTTTGTCTCATAAGTACGGAGTACCCAACAAAATGTAAAAGCCCTAACATGACCAAAATACTGTTTTTACACGTATATAAACAATGGTTTGTTTGAATCTGTTATGTGACAGTTATGAATTATGATATCATTCTTTGTAATTGATCTACTGATTGTTGTAAACACAGAACATGTATCAAAACAACCTTATGGACAAATATATCGGAGCACTCGCGGTGGGTGTTCCAGGCGAGATAGCCGGTCTTTACAAAGCATGGTTACAACACGGCCGATTGCCATGGAAAACACTGTTCGAGCCCGCTATTCATCTAGCCAAAGACGGGTTTGCAGTCGCCCCTTATCTTGCCGATTCAATCTCCCTTTGTGCCTCGATAATAAAAAAGGACCCGGGCCTACAAAAAGTGTATGCTCCAAATGGAGAAATATTACAGGCCGGTGACACGTGTTATAACCATGAGCTCGGTTTGAGTTTAGAAGCTATAGCGGAAAATGGACCCGAGGCCTTTTATAATGGCCCTATCGGGGAGAAACTGGTCGCGGATGTTCGCTCCGAAGGTGGGATATTGACAATGGATGACCTAAGGAATTATGAGGTGAAAGTTACCGATGCACTTGCGGTGAACACAATGGGGTTCACTATTTTCGGGATGCCATCCCCGTCAAGTGGTACCCTCGGGATGGCACTGGTAAGTTTTTTTTTTTTTTTTTTAAAGCGTACCTTGTGAATGCAAATGCAGTACTGAATTATTTAATCCAGTACTGCATTCACATTCCTCATGGATCTAATTTGTCTTTAATTATGACAGATATTGAATATCTTGAACGGCTACCAAAACACGAATGAGGCGAAAGGAAAGTTAGGCCTGCACCGATTCATCGAAGCATTAAAACATATGTTTGCTATTAGGATGAACTTGGGTGATCCGGAGTTCGTGGATATAAGCAAGACCGCATCGGATATGCTTTCGCCTTCGTTCGCAAAGAAGATTCAAGCTAGAATTTTCGACAACATGACATTCCCATCTGAATATTACCTCCCAGGGTACATTCATATTTATTCTTTTTAGTACTAATCAGAATAGTTATCTTAAAAACTAAATTGTGTGTATCAGGTATAGTCAGATTCAAGATCATGGCACAAGTCATTTTTGCATCGTTGACGCGGATAGAAATGCCATATCGATGACAACGACAGTGAACTACCCGTTTGGTGGCGGTATGCAGTCTCCGGCTACTGGGATTCTGCTAAACAACGAAATGGCAGACTTCTCAGTACCTACGGAAATATCTTCCGACAGCCTTCCGCCTGCGCCTGCGAACTTTATCGAACCGAACAAGAGGCCATTGTCTTGCATGACTCCAATCATTGTAGTCAAGGTAAAACTCAAGAAACTAGTCCTGCATTTGACTTTGTTAGTCAACCGAGAAACTTTTTAAACTTAAATCTATTACAATTGCTTATGTTATATGAAAAATGTTTATGAACATCATGATTGTATTACATTTAATGCTACAAAAACTGAAAACTGAATGAAATTCTTTTGAGATTTAGAACAGTTTTGTTGGTTCAAAAAAGTCAAAGGCTGACTCTTGATAACTTCTTTGACAGGATGGTCAATTGGCTGGAGTAATTGGAGGAAGTGGTGGGATGTACATTATTCCAGCAGTTATACAAGTTTTTCTTAACTATTTTGTTCTAGAAATGGAACCTTCAAAAGCTGTTGAGTCTCCAAGAGTCTACCACGAGGTACTTTTTATTTTCGTTTTGACTGATACTGTAAAAATGACCCGTTTCAGCCCGAACTCATTTTGACCCGTTACCCAACACACCGACAATATTGGGAATACTTTTTCTTAAAATGTGTCTTTTGTTGTTGTGTGTGTTATGCAGTTGATTCCCAATGTGGTATACTATGAAAACTGGACAGTGATTGATGGTGATCACATTGAGCTTTCCGACGAGCGTAAGGAGTTCTTGGAAGAAAGAGGTCATGTATTGGAGCCGAAGGCGGGGGGTGCTGTTAGCCAACTTATCGTTCAGACGTTGAAGAACCCGATCGTAAACAGAAGATTGTCTTATAACAATAAACAAGTTTTGAAAGGGATGCTTACTGGTGTAAGTGATCCAAGAAAAGATGGGAAACCTGCTGGTTATTGATTTTGCAATAACATATGGTTGTAGTATTTTTGTATTTCATAATGTATAATATGGAAATGGCTGTAGCATGATTTACCAACATTCCTATATGAAATTTTTCTCAACTTATATACACTAGATTATTGTCTTGTGTGTTACACACTTACACTAGCATCTTTCAGAAAAATAAAGAATGATATACAAATTATGTAATCAATCATTCGATCATATACATTAAATGTTCAACAAAAATAATCTAAAATGTCAATAAAACAAACATCGTTTCAAATATAATAATATATTAAAACTAAACTCCATCAACAAAAACTAAAAAAAAAATAGATTTTTTTTAATCCTAAACCCTAGACCCTAAACTAAAAAAAGCATTGGATCTCATCAGAATTCCGTAGATAAACGTGCTTGGGCGAGAGTAGTACTAGGATGGGTGAGCCCTGAGAAGTATTCGTGTTGCAATCCTAAAAATAAATAGATAACTCCTATAAACCAAAATTGATATCGCTAATTCTAATGGTAACGATAAAGATAAATTAAATTTTAATTATCCAAATTATTTTTTGTTATACTAGCCATTTGAACAGTTATGTTCTTAATTATTATTTCTTTTACTAATTACAATCCAATTAACATAATTATCATAGATTCATGCTCAATTCGCACTTAATTTCGACTCAATCTTGTTTGTATGTTTCTTTTTTAACTTTATTATAACCATCAGTGAAATCACTGAAAAATCAATAATAAGAAAAATCAATGATAGACAATTGATTATTTGGTCACCTACTATAAATCTGGATACCATTGTCCAAATGCTCATCTAATGTTGTTAATATTATTTTTTTTCTTATATGAAAAAATGATAACATTTGAACCATTTTAACAATGTGTGATTTCACCTTTGTATATATGAAAAACATCATTTAGGTGTAAAACCTTACCTTAAACGAAAATTAAAACAAAAGCATATTATTACCTCTCATCTCTTTTTCCGGCAAAAAACATCATTTAGGTGTAAAACCTTACCTTAGTCGTCACATGTGGGTTATATAGTCCAAGCAATTTTAGAGGTCAAATATGACTCTTTGTGCACTCTCAATTCATACATTTCATTTTCATTTAATTAATCTTTGTGTTATATAATAATAACTATAATACAAAACTGTGGAAGTTATGGTGCGTAGGGCAAGAAGTAAAAGAATGAGGACAAATAATCACATTAATTTTGTCAGCCAACTTTTAGGACCATAATTTTTACTGGTTTTAAAAGACTACATTATATATAACCCATTTAGAAGTGTCGATAGAATGCCCCACCGACTGCCACGTGTCATCTCTGATTGGTGCACAACTTTAGTTTTTATTTTTCTGTATTTTACTAACTTTTCTTAGGTTAAATACATTTTTTTTCGGGTTAATAAAATGAAATGCATGGTTGGCGCAACAATTAGTTTGTTCCATTTTAACCCCAAGGATGTGGATTTGAATCCAAAGTGATCATATTTTCTTTTTATGTTCTTTGCTTTTTTTTCTTCTTTGCTTACTATCTTTTTTACTTTTTTAATATCTTTTTATTTAAATTACTTTTAGCTTAGTTATTATGTCACTAAAAGTTGAAGACAATATTGTTTTACAACTATGTTTCAGAAACAAAATTTCCTTCTAGCACGATATTGTCACCGAGGCAACGCGTGTAACGAAATTCTAAAAGTTAAAGACAATACTGATTTACACCTACGTTTCAATCTCTAAAAACAAAATTTCCTTCTAGCACGATATTGTCACCGAGGCAACGCGTGTAACGAAATTCACAGACACTTCGCAACACGTGATTAACTATGTTAGTATCATCGTACGGGTTAGGCCGAGATGCGCGCGGGATAATCGTGTTAATGTACATGGCGCAACACGTGTAACGAAGTTCGTAAACGCACAGTCACGCCGTAAGGTGTGGCACATTATTGCCACCGTAACAAAGTTCACAAACGTGTTATTAATCACTTGAATGTCATCGTACGATCCCGCCGCGAAGCGCGGGTAACTTTACTCGTTGCATATCAATTTTCTTATATGTATCAGTAATAAAACAACTTGTACCTAAATGCTTCTTTCAACACATTTCATTATGTTCAATATAAACAAGTGCTGAATCATTTTCGTTAAGCGTAGTAGATATTAAGGAACAATCTTTTCGTGCATCCTTTTGCTTTGAATTTTTTAGTATAATTAGAGTTCCAAAATTTGATTCAAGAAAAACTTTACTATTAGAATCATAATCTATTTCTTTGGGATTAAACGGTATGGGAGAAGGTGTAAGCGTTTAATACGTTCGTCCCATAAGGTTGTTTTGTGACATTGAGTTCAGGGGTTCAAGCTGTGGGAAACCAGCTCTTGCGCAAAGTGTACGCTAAGACTACATAGCGCGTGGCCCCTCCCATGGCACAACACAAAGCGGGAGCTAAGTCAAGCATCTGGACGCCCTTTTTACGTCCCATAAGACCATATAATCATTTGAGCAAATGATGGTAGTCTATATAATCATAAGACCATATAATCATTATCTGTACAATAAAGATATAGGTATAACTATATTGACATAAACCATTTGAGCAAATGATGGTTCTCTACAGGGGCGGAACTAGGCATACGGGTACGGGGTCAAGTGACCCCATTGATTTTCGAACCCCGTAGTGTAACGTATAATACCGGATTTTTTAGTAAACTCATAGTTTTACAGTAAGTGAACCCATTAATATATTAAAGTTTGATAAAATAACACAAATATGTAGTTGGTTTAGTGGTGAATGCCCCTTTGATCCTATGCGCGTCTGAATAGCAAGAGGTCACGAGTTCGAAGCCTGTACCGGTCTTTTTTTCCCCTTCTTTATTTAAGTAAAATTATCAAAATACCCTTACTCTAATAACACAAAATAAAACCCTAGCCTCCATTTTTTTCTCCATACATCCCATCTGCAGATTGCACACATCCAAAAACTACATGGATTGCCCCCATTTTGATATTATATTTTTGTTAATATTTTCAATGCAATTTAATTACATTACGAACCGAACCAACCCGACCAAACCCAACCGCACAAGCCGAAAATTTTTATATTATTTTGTTATTAAACGAATCAACGAAAAAGACTCCACTCGTTAAAAATTCTGGTTCCGCCACTGGTTCTCTATTTCTTTTAAGAGGAAGGGAAGCAACTCATTGGCATGAGTAGAAGTGAAACACAGAAAAGATAACATGCATTCACTTGAACAAGATCGATTGGAAAGTGCAGAAAAACTGCAAGGTATATTAACAGTAATAACAAGCAGTACAATCTTAGTCAAAGAAATTGGTTAGTTTCATGACAAATTTATTATAACAGATTAATATCAACATATAATGGAAGAGACGGCATAACTTACTTCCTCATTGTGTCAACTCCCACCATAAAGAACAATGATGCATACCGCCTGTACACAATTTTGTACGTTCGATGCTCAACGAATGAACACTGTTTCAAATTAAACAAAAAAATGTTACACTGAACAAACATATAGCTAATGATGCTTTTCGGTGTTCGATCTGGAAATTGTGGTCGATACAGGTCAATCACGATTCGATACAGTTCAATCGAGGAGGAAATTTGATTGTAGTGGTCTCGATTTCATCAACTTCCCGACGATTTCTTAGTTTCCCTAATGATGCTTTTGGTTTTTCCGCGAGGCACCCTCTTTTTCTTCTTTATATTTTTTCTTTATTTTATTTTTTTTCTTAGTGTTTTGAAAATTCAGGATGTCATAAAACAACGGTACTGTTTGTTTTTTTCTGCAGTAACATGTTTGCAGTCTGCGGATCACATATGCAGACATTTGCAGGAGAAGAGATGGATCAAATCTCTGCAGTATGCAACAAGAAAATTGTCTGTTTTTTAACGTCTGCAGACTGATAAATCAACTGCGGGTGGTATACAACGGTGCTGGACGGTGGTCGGTGGTGGTGGTGGTGGTGGACGGTGGGTGGAGGCGGACGGTGGTGGTGGCAGACGGTGGTGGTGGTGGACATGGGTGGTGGTGGTGGGTGATGTTGTTTAATCCTCTGCAGACTTTAAAAGACTTTAGAAGTGGTTGTGTCAAGTCTGTACCCTGCAGACCTCGCGCAGACCTTTTTTAATGAAAAGTCTTCCGAAAAACAAACAATCTGCAGAGCTCAACGTCTGCGCATGGTCTGCGTGACGTAAAAAATATAAGCAAAATTGTCTCTCTTTTAATTAGTTGCCAACTAGTAAGAAATGTAAAAGAATACCATGCTAAAGATTAACTTTGTTTGTAGTCATGAAATATGTATTAGGTTAACAGGTTGTGTATATAATTTGCTCGGGTACTTATTATATAAACGTTGTTTAAGAATCACGTTGTATGTGAATGGGTGTACTCATGTATCGTCTTTTGCTTGTGTACCCTATTTTATTCAGTGTTATTTAATGCATAAGAGTTTTACTAATTAATGTGTGGAGTTTGGATGACGAAAATGACTAACTAAAAGCTGATTAAAAGACAAAAACAAAGAGATATTATCATACATAGGTTGTATTTTATCAATGAAGGTGATAAACACTTGTAATGATTCTTTAGAATCATAAGATCAATTGACGTTTAGGTGGTTCATAAGATTAACTAGGTTTATTCTCTCCGCTTCGCGGCGGGAATAATTCCGTTAAATGCAAATGTATTCGTTCAAAGGTTAAGGCTTGGGAATAAACCCTATTACATTGTCATTGCCTACGTTTAAGGTTGGGGAAGAAACCTTATTACATTGTCATCGCAATAGTTAGAACACATTCAAACTAAACAATAACCAAACAGAAATTAAAGAAAAACCAACGAGTTATCATTGAACAAAAACGATGCTTCAAACATATTCAAAGGAGAACCCAAATTAACAGACATAACACCACAAACAGACTACATGAGTACTCAGGTGAGGCATTCTCATCATCACAGACTCAAAACAAGGTTTAAATTTGAAAATTTCAAAACAAAGCCTCAAATAACGAATTAACAATATCTAATCAGTTAAAGGTGAGGCCTTCCTCATCATCATTGAACAAACCAACAGAAGCCAAGCTAAATAGATGTAATAGGTTCAGAGGTGAGGCCATCCTCATCATAACAGAGGCAGTCACACCACAACCATCAAGGTTGAACATAGTCGAGAATCGCCACTTGCTCTACCTCAACCATTAAAGGGAAGCAAAGCGGCAACAAAGTCAACCACCAAGACAATTGTGATGTGTAGCCATCGGTGACCCAAGTCACCAAGAACAACCACATGAAAGTCAGTTCAATTCTAGCCACTGCCACACAACCGACCACAGTCGCCTACCCGTATACCAATAGTTACTTCCACGGTGGTGGTTGTGCAACCAGAAGACAGAAGACAAATGGCGGTTGCCCTTCTTGAACAAACCCTAACCACCACCATGTACACAAGGTAGCGATGGATGCACCATCACTGATGACGAGGCGGATCAGGCGGCTGATGACCAGAGCTCCTTTTTCTCTCTTTAGAATAAACTAGAGGGGTGAATGGAGGAATCTCCCACTTTGTGTCTCCATAAAGACTTGTAGGGGAGGGTGCAAAATGCAAACCACTCAAATTGTTGTGGCCAAAAACAGAAACACCACAAATATAACTTTCCTTTAAAGTGCTTTTTAAACATAGAAGAATTATTATTTGAGGGTGGTGTGTAAAAGTTATTATTTATCATAACATCAAAGCAAGACTATGCCCATCAAAGTTGTAGGTGCTTTTAACTAACTGTGAAAAAAGGCGAGATATTTTCATCTAGTTGTGTGCTTGTTTGCATTGGGTCGGTCTTATTGCTATCTTGTAATGTAGACATTACAGTTATTCATAATCTATGGGTTTAATACGGTTTACATTCTTTGAATGCCTCGTAGTCACCTAGTCACACAAAGATGATAAAGAGACAACACTATGTAGATTGGTGTCTAAACTCGTTCTTTTTGCACTTTGTCATCACAAAGTGACATCCAACCTATCAAGAAAAGAAATATTCGTTGTATTGATCAATCACAACCCAAAAAGTTTAACCCCAAGAGAACGCACAAATGTTGGTTACAAAGAAATATTAAAACAAACTCTCCACCCTTAATACAAGAACAAAAACAGAAGAATTAGATCATCAATATGATGATATGATAATATAGAAAATGAATGTTTGAGAGAATTAGAATGGTTTTTGTGTGAGAGAATTGAGAATTTCCTTCATCTCCAAACTCTCAATTAATATGGGACCACAATATCATATCCCTAAAGCCAAACCTTCTCCAATTCAAAGCCCACGTGAAACACAATAGCAAGCCCAACAAGCCTAGCTACAAGCCCAAGCACATCTAGCCCAAGCATATCTTGTGGTAATTCTAGAAGAAGTTTCTCATGAGTTTAAGTTAAGATTGAAGATCAAACATTTCAAAGGAAGATTTAACTTCATATAACCTACTTTTATTCACTTTGGTTTGAAAATCTCTAGATATATGTTTCACATAACACAACTTGAAAAAATTCCCTGCATATTTAGTACTTCACACTTTTGTTTCATGTATTATTTCATGTGCTTGATTAAACATGACGGTACAATAATTTGTTATACCCTGGGAGACAAACAAGATTTACCTGGATAGCAAGAAATCTGTTTTAAGGATCTATATTGAACATAAATCATTAGCCACATGTACTGTTTCATTGTACTTAGTCCTTTTCAGTTACTTAAGTTAATTTCTTTTCTTGTAGTTGTTCTTATTTTCTTAGTTTCATTTTATATTGTAATTCAAGTTGTCCAATTAATAGATTTTTTATGTTTATTTTATGAACGATGTTCTTATGTGATTGAACTCCAAACACCAATTTCATTCTCGAAAAAGATCAAAACGTACACATGCTTTCCTTTTTTACAATTTTAAATAATATAATGTAATTTAAGTTTGTATTGTTTTTTTTTTCATTTTCTGATCGTGATAACAAATTACTGGAATTAGACACCATATAATTTGCATGGTGTCTCTTCATAAGTGATTTTTGAGCCCTTAAATTATGTCGTGAACAACTTATGTAGATTATAAAGTGGATTTAAAGTGTGTTAGTTTGTTGTTAAGAAATATTTTTTTTCCTAAAATTAATTTTCTAAAGATTGACCAAAAAATTAGTATCATAATATTATTAAATCTACCCGGTTATATATCACCGATTTCATAACATAGTTATAATAAGATATTATTTTGTTAAAAACGACCAAAAAGTGTTAATAGTACGTCTTTTAAATAAATAATAATAATAGTTGCATATATATATATATATATATATATATATATATATATATATATATATATATATATATATATATATATATATATGAATTATATAAAAAGGGTGGTGGCGGTCCATCAAGTATACTGCTTATCTTGCCTTGCAAATCAAGCAAGCTTTATGTTTTTAAAACTATTCATGGCTAAAGAAGAAAAAAAAAAGTACAATCGTCCATCACCTGTGTAAGCATGCATGTGACCGCCCACCCTTACATTTATAAACTTTTATAATGTAAATAATCGATCTCCAACTACAAGCAAATTAGTGACATGAAATAGAGTCCACACAAATATTAACTTACTTTAAATTTTCCAAAATAATAATAATGGAAAAACTTTGAAAACAAATGCGTATGAACTCAGTGGCGGAGTTTGAACCAAAGCTTAATTAACGGGGCAGGGGCGAAAGTAAACTATATTAAGGGGGGACTCTATAATTATTAAAAAAATTCCACTACCGGACCGAAAATTTACACTATCGAGCCGAAAATTTACACTACTGACGAAAAAAAGAGGGGAGGCCGGCCCCCATGAAGCTTCGCCCTTGTATGAACTTTGATTGCTCAACAAGAACTGATTACAACAGAAAATTATCTGGATCCAAACCTATTCTATTAGTGGACATTCTTGGAAGAAGCTCGTCTGAAACTAGAGCTTGAAATATCTTATTTCGTTTCATTCATGTTCTTCATTTCCTTCTTAGATGACTAGACACTCGATTAACATTAGGAGTTTTTCATACTGGTAAAGTCTCTACATTTCACATAGTATTCACGAAAGGTACTGCATGACATATGCGAGCCCCTTCTAATTAATGAAAAAATAAAGTTCAATGAGGATTTTGGTTAATCTGACACATACATGTCATGAAGATTATGGTTTTCATGTTCTAAAGACTTGTATGTAACTACTAGGAGTGAAGATATTATATAAAATGTGTGTGATCTCTTCAAAAGTTTTCTTCTAGTTTTAAACGATCAATATATAGAACAAGAACAAGATTGATGAGCTTAACTAGATCAATAATAGGAAGCGTTAAGGTTGTCTAATCTTTGTATTTTCTTTGCCCAGATAATTAATTATAAGAAACTATTACCATTTTATCTTAATTATTGATTTGTCTCGATCAAAATTTCCAATTTACTTTTAACGATGTGATGTAACTATGTTGTCTACTGTCTCATTAGAGGTATTAACTATTAATTTGATTAGTATTGACACATAGTTTACAATTAATTATAAGAACGTATCTAGTGTCTTCATCAGACTCCACACCCTCATTTGAATCCACAATTTAATATCAGATAATAATCTTTAAAAATATATGTAGATGAAACATGTTGAACACAATAACAAAGATGATGTTAAAAGATAAACAATCTGAACGGTGAAAATGAAGAATAAATAAAACTATTTTTATTAAATTAAGTATCAACACATGAGTTATTTCAAACAAAAAATATGTTAAGGGGTTGAGTTTTGCTTTATTGTCCGGAGTTTCATCAACGTCTATCGAAGCCGTTCCTTAACTTTCGCTTTTAGAGGACAAATTTAGGATATTTTTTTTGTCTCCTTAAACCTCTAAATATTTTTTAAAAAAACAAGAAAAAATTAATATAACTATTTCAATCTACCTCTAAATGTGTGAATAAATTAAAATTATATAATTAGTAACACATTTAACCGAATTAGATTAAGAAGCAAACATATTAAACATCTCTAAATCCATTTAATTAAACAGATCGACGTTTAACCTATTATGACTCGTTTCACCAGTTTACAACAACTTATTATTTCGATTAACTCAATTACAACTTGATTGTTGTATGCCAACCCATCATCCATTAGACATGTTTAAATAAATAAGTTAAACGGTTGTATCTAGTTTAGGTTTTCTATTTTGACATAAATACATATACAAGTCATGTTCGGCTGAATACTCAACCTGTCAACTCGTCAGTTTGACACAGTTTACTCATGTGTGGTGAATCATACTAGAAAATTGGGGGTTTCACCTACGGATGCTTCCGTCAGGACTCCATCGGTATATAATGATTACTAAGGGGAATCTGTTGGTAATGCTCCGCCAGGCTAAACGACCATAAGTGATAGTTTTTCGACGAAGTACCAATGGGTATTACCATTGACCTGTCAACTGGAAAATATTGACAGATTACTAACACCTTCTACATGGCCACAAGCCCACAAATCATTTATTACCGATAGAATAGCGACATCACCTAGCATACTGACATAATTACTAACGACCTATGATAGATTAGTAATGAACCCTTTGAAGTAATATTAACAACCTAGCTATTCATATTCTGTCGAATCTTCTACTTTTATTTTCTTGGAACACAAATATAAATGGATTACGAAATCAAATTATAAATTCTAGAATTTCAAATTATATTATAAAACTACAATATGAAACATAAATTAAAAACTCTCATGACCAAACTTGTGATGGGTTGGGCTCGTTTTAACATATGATTATGTCTTCGTTATGAGATTCAATCATATAGTTATATAGTTTAACAATAAGAGTATTAGCTCGTTAACAAATATTTCGATAACATAACAACCATAAATCAAACACAACCATTAATTACAGGTTTAAACGAATATACTTTTACATAAATAATGTCATCCCATCTATCTAATTATCCTAACTTATGCACATGATCAAGTCGTAACCCGCATGGAGTAACGGCCGCGTCGATGTTTTTTCGACACTATTTCCATCGGTAAATTTCCATCGATTATACCCCGCTTTTCTACTAGCATATGGAACCACCTTTGTTAAAGAGAGATAAGAGTTATGTTATATACTAAAAAAATTAGGGGAGTTAAAACACAAGAGATGAGGGACACCTTTTCCTTTATCTCACTGGCTTCATCAGTTAAAGTTGTAGGGTATTCTGGTGTTTTTCATGGTTAAAGTACAAGCCCCCTCTCTCTCACACACATACAAAACACACACAACACACACACTAGTATATTTGTTCTAAGAATATTTCCACTTTTGCAAGAATATATCTCTTAAGGGGTATCCTTTCAACCTTGTTTTCAGTTGTTCTTTTCTTTAAAAAAAGGATTTTTGAACTTATTCCACTGGTATACCATCTTCTTCTTCTTCTTCATCATCATCAGATCTCACTACTAGAAGATATCACAGCAAAAACAGCATCAACATATGGGTATGCATCAAAATCAAGATTTCATGCTAAGATTCTTGATCACATAACAGCGCTTCTTGATCGAAAAAGAATGATTCTTGATCGAATAACGAATAAAAACAAGTTGGGTCTTTGATTTGTAGCAGTAGAAATGAATATCAGTAGCTCTGATCTCATTGATTCAAAGCTTGAAGAGCATCACTTATGTGGATCCAAACAGTGCCCAGGTTGTGGTCATAAACTCGAGCGAAAACCGGTATGTTGTATGGTATGATTATCATTAGTTTAACACACATATATATAGATATAATCTTGTCATAATATTCTTAGCTTCAACTTAAAGATTTTGACAAATAAGAATCAATTCATACAAGAGAATATATATATTTAGAAATATACTAACTATGTTTCTATATTTAACTAAATTCTTTTCTGCAAGATGTATTAAAAACACATTAATTTCATTACAATAAGACTATCTGTTTCTACTGATTTTGTTCAAATTTATGTGATTTATAATAAGTTCTCAAAGTTTTGATCATTTGCAGGATTGGGTTGGGTTACCTGCAGGAGTTAAATTTGACCCAACTGATCAAGAACTGATAGAACATCTTGAAGCAAAAGTAGAAGATAGAAACTTGAAATCTCACCCATTGATTGATGAGTTCATTCCTACTATTGAAGGTGAAGATGGGATTTGTTATACACATCCGGAAAAACTCCCCGGTAAGTACGGTTATATCTCTCTTGTACACTCGAAATCAGTAGTAGTTTCGAGTGCACTTCCTCGATCCAAAAGCGTGCGGATCGAAAAAGATAAGAATAAGAACTCTCTTTTGAACAAGAAAGATAATTAACAAATATATTTAAGTTTTCTTGTTCTTGTTCAATGAGTTAGGTTTTACTTTTGAAACCAAATAAAATTAGGGTTTTGTGGTTTTGTGGTTTGTTTTACTTATTTGAGTGAAACATGCACTTGTCACACCTAAAAGTACCTAATTAATTTTGAACTAGGGTTTCTTGTTTGTTATGACTTTGAGGGTTTTCTTAAGAGATCTTGCTTGATGTTTTAGGTGTTACAAGAAATGGACTAAGTATACACTTCTTTCATCGGCCTTCAAAAGCTTACACCACGGGTACACGTAAAAGGCGAAAGATCCAGACCGAATGCGATCTACAAGGGGGTGAAACGCGGTGGCATAAAACGGGCAAGACCCGACCCGTTATGGTGAATGGGAAGCAAAAAGGGTGCAAGAAGATCTTGGTACTTTATACCAACTTTGGGAAGAACAGAAAACCCGAAAAGACGAGTTGGGTGATGCATCAGTATCACCTTGGACAACATGAGGAGGAGAGGGAAGGCGAGCTCGTTGTGTCGAAAATATTTTACCAAACTCAACCGAGGCAGTGTAATTGGTCCGAGAGAGCGATGAATAACAACATTTTATCGAATAATATTCGCGTTGAAGGCGTGAATAGTATGAATGAAATGAATATTGTTAGTAGAAGCGAAAGTGGGAGTCCTTCAAAAGAAATTTGTATTACTACCCCAAATACTGTTACTGCTACTGCTACCGTTTATAATAATATTAGAGATGAACTTGTTGGCACGGTTATGTCAAGTTACAATCCAATGGATCAAATGCAACATTTCAAACATGTTGATCGATTTAACTTCGCGCAGTATGGAAAAAGCTTCGATGAGGTATGTTTCTTGTTCAATTTCGTATCAAATAGTAGTGGATCGACAGATCGTGTTCATTTACACGATCAAACATGTTATTTGGATATAAGTTAAAAGAAAAAGATCGAATACCAATAGAGATCAAACATCAACTATGTATGAAAACTTACTCAACATACCTAAAGATTCCAAATGTGAGTCTTATTGGTAATCTGTCGAAAATCAAATACTACTGTCTGTGAAATCAAGTCATTAGTTATTTAAAACTGGTGAGCATTTAAAATTTTAAATCTTTTTGTTGTACGTGATTTACGGGGTCTTTATGAATAAAAATATGAACTTGAAACACTTTCATGTTTGAATCTTGTCAAAACCTCTAATTGAAAGCAAAAAAGATGATAAAGAATACAACAAACCAAATCTTTAATAGCAAAATTAATAATGTAACACATTTTGAATTGTACTCCACGCATGTACTGTTGTACGTACATACATATACATGCATATTATATTATTATTCACCTATTCATATTATATACAAGCTAGTGAATTCTGCAGGTAGTAACAGGATGCGATGAGCGTGACCTGCAAAGGCAACAGCTTCAGATGAACCTTGACCATGATCAACAACAATATCCACGTCATCAGCATTATCCACATCAGCACAGTGTAGCAACAACAGGCTTCCATGTCAGCATGCCATCTCATGCCACGTCAGCAATCATCACTCATCCTCCCCTAAATCACACTTCCGTTGATCTTCATGATGATGACTCTTTTCATGTCTCTAGGATGCAGATCATGGAAAATTTTCAGGTAAGTTGATATAAATTACATATATATTTTAAAGAATTTATTCTGAAATTAATATTATATTTAATCTGGTTTCATTTAATTAATTATCAAAAATACGATTTAATATTAAAGAACACATGCCAACCATCTTAATGGGACATTCTGATAGTTAAATTGTGTACCATAATAAAAATGTAAGAAATTCAAATCTTGCATATCAATATTGTACTGGTTACAATGTATGTATGTTACAAAGATTTAGAAATCGTTGTTAAAAGAGGTATACCTATATATATATATATATATACACACGCGTTAGAACATAAAAGTACAATTTCATTTGGACTTAACTTTATTCAACTTTTATTAGAAGTAAAATGCATCAATTAGCCATGAAATATAGAGAAGATTGAATAATGTGATAAAAATATATAAGTGTTCTCGAGTTTTATATACATACGGGCTTTTGAGAAGTAACTATTGTTCAATTATTCATTATTGTTAGATAAACTTTATAACCAGAATCAGTAAATTTGATTTAATATCGCATAAAATGAGCTTAATACGACCTGGCATCGACAGAAACTTAAAATTTTTATGACATGAGAAATTAAATTAAATAAAAATATATTGCTTGTGAAATACAAAACATTTGTACTTGTAACAAATTAAATATTCGTCAACAAATACTATATATACTGAAAACTTGTACACTTAGAATAAGTTATTGAAGTAACATTCTTACTGCAGATGGGACAATTTTCAGTTTAATAATACTATTGAACATAATTATGTAATATTTTCTATAATATTTTTCCTACAATAGTTTACATAAAGGGAGATTTTACCCTCTTGTCAACCAAGTTGAGGACAAGTAATCATATATTCACTTTTTTATGTTCTTGTTTTGTTGAAGACAATACATGATCATATAGATAATTATGTTTGACAGTAGTGAAGAAATAGAGTACTTAATTATGCCTATAGGATGTTTCGGATGCTTTTTTGAATTTATTAATATATATACAAACACTATATAAAATATACACTATATAAATAACATATGTATTATAATTCACCATAGGTTTACATTACATAGATGAGGTGATGTTAAGTTTATAAATTAATTAAAAATCTGTCTAAATTAAATGGAACTTTTTATATAATTTAACTTTACATGTCTCTGCTTATTATTATTATTATCTTTAAAATTTTGATGATATTTACTTATTTTTTTATATGTATATAATTTAAATAACAGCAACAACAGCATCATAAGATAGGAGGAAGATCAGCATCAGGATTGGAGGAACTGGTAATGGGGTGCACTCCATCATCATCAACTGATATCAAAGACGTGAGTTTTGCCACCTTTTTCCTCTCAATTCTCTCTCTCTCTCTCTCTCTCTCTATATATATATATATATATATATATACACACACACACATAGATATCTATGTGGATATATATATACGATACGGATCGATCATTTAGGATTGAATTGCACTATACTACCGGATTGAATACATGTACTATTTGGTTTTCAAGTGTAAAAAAATTAGAAATAAAAGGAGGTAATTAATATAAATCTAGTAGTTCGGCTCTTCTAAAATTCAAAAAGAAAACAATATGTGAATTTAAAGAATTTGTTTGATTACCCATTTACGTATATATAGCTTAATGCCCGTGTAGTATATATATGCACTTAAAAATGATCAAATTAGTATGTTTATATGTCTTTTAATATTATATTGTCTATCTAAAGATGTTTAAGTTATGCTAACTATACGTATGTAGGTTATATATATAATTAAGCGGACAATCAAACTAACTCTTTCATACGTTATATATTTTAGGAGAGATGAATGAGATTGAAACAATAATTACATTTGTGTCATTTGTTAAATTTTATTTGTTTATTAGATTTTAAAATGAATGATTCATTTTATTTTCTTTCATATTAATTATCATAATAATAATTCATGTTACGTATAAATATGGTCTTATATGTGTGTATAACAGTAGTTAAAAAGGGATTAAAGGTAACTGATATCAATTATTATTAAGAAAGAATAATAATATAAAAACAAAGAAAAAAAGTTATTTTCTCTTTATATCTTTTGATGATTCATTGGTTCTCATTACAAAACAAGAGAATAAGTAACACAATCGTGAAAAGGAAAAGGAGCAAAAGAAGTATCTAATTCTGTACTCTTAACTAAATTACATTTATAGGTGTTAGTTTCTTTAATTGTTTATCTTACCTTTAATGTTTTTTTACCTCTTTTAGTTTTTAGCTTTTTATAGCTACGAATGAATTCAAACAAAATAAAAAACCGCACATAATTCAAATTAAGTTCACTTTTATACATACTAGCGAATAAAAATACTATTTAATACAATTAATATAAATATTTAATCTAATTTAAATACTTTAGTCATCAGTGTATATTATTTTTGTATTTGTTTAATACCTTTCTAGTAACAAGTTTCATTTAATTTGTTATGCTACAAAATTAATACATATATGCTTGAACAGCAAGAGAAAAGGCTAAAGAAACTTAACAGATATGTCATATATGCACCGATAATAGAGATACAGGGTTCCTTTAAAATTATTAGTTATTTATTTTTTAAAAAATGGATATAACTTATATAACGTGAAATTTGATATTTTTTAGGATATATTAACAGTTTATCATATATGATAAGATAAATAAATTCATATCTATATTTAAAACTTAATAAAATTACATGTAATTAGAAGCAAGTATGGAGTAGGGTTGGAAAGACAAAGGTAAGTTTCAAGAAAAGAGAATATGATGGCCCAAAATCTTGGCAAGTGTATGGTATCCTAAGATATGTATACACAAGAACCTATGTCACTTAGAGAAAAAGTACTTGCATATGAACTTCATATGACTACCTTTTTGTCTTATTAGTAAAGACATGAAAGAAGAGTTATATTTATAGTTTTGAAAATGTTACAGGCTTCTTCTGTAGATCCGACTGGTTAAACCAAGAACCAATAATGTTGTTAATTTTGGTTAATTACAAGCTAATGGATGGAATAAAATCGGTGAGTTTAAACTTTAAAATGAAAAATAAAACAAGTCATAACTGAAGTAAAATGTATGATCCCAAACTAGTGAAGAACGACCTATGTTTGCCTTCTCTATTGGTTTGTCGGTTTTTTGAAACCACCATGAGCAACTAGTTAATTAAATCGATGAATTGTCGACGTTGTGACCGGTTATCAATATGATTTTAAAAAATATTGGTTACATGATTTGTTTGTACGTGTATTTTCTACATATTGTTTCTATTCTTCCTAACATTGAGGCAAATACACATGTCTACTCTCTTTTTCTCCCTTCCCATCTAATTTGTTTATGTGTTTACATGGTCATACTATTAAAGAATATGATATTTCATATATATATATATATATATATATATATATATATATATATATATATATATATATATATATATATATATATATATATATATATATATATATATATATATATATATATATATATATGTAATTGCATATTTGGTCCTCAAACATTAAAAATTATAAAGTTAGTTTAAACTTGTATGTACCAACTGCACGTTTGGTCCCTAAGATTAAATTTCTTTAGTTTTATGTATTTTATAAAATTTGGACTAACTTTTTAAGTTTAACTTTAGGGACAAAAAATACGACTACATAAAATTTGGACTAAGGTTGGAATTTTTAAAATTTGGAGACCCCAACTTGCAATAAATACACAAAGTTTTAGACTAACTTTATAACTTTCAAAGTCTGGAGACTAAACGTGCAATCTAGTCAAACCATTAGGTCCATTCATTCAATTTTTTTCAAAAATATATTTGTGTGTAATATATAATGGCTACACTCCAGTTTCTACATTTAACAAAAATTTTAAACATACCCTTTGTGCATGAAAGTTGTGGGATTTTAGAGGACTGTTATGTCCATATATCATGATTTTACAATTTATGATTATTGTTGATATTATTTGAGTTGTGGACCTAGCTTAATGTACCCCATGCATGTCATATAGTCATTAAAAGTTCACGATTTCTTATTCTTTTATATATATTTTCTATGTTCATAGCAGGAGCGTTCCATAACAAATCCACAAGAGGCTGACTGGTTAAAGTACTCCACCTTCTGGCCGGATCCCAATCACCAGGTCTAGAACCCATCAGATATGTCCTAAGAATGATGAAAAGTTATCAAGACGCAAGACATGTACCATATGATGAAGAGCAAACACATGTGACTAAACATACAAAATTCTTGCAAGAAGACACATAGCGCTGGCACACTATGCAATACTGGTCGAGCAAGTGAGTGCATGAAGGGTGTGGTAAGAAAGGTTTTCCATAATAGGAGCAAAGAAGTGAAACACCATGCAATATAGTTCTGTCAAAGTGAATAGTAACTTTTTGAACAATTATAATAAGTTTTTTTTTTGTATTTGAGTATTATTATTTCTTCTTAAAAAGTTTGAAAGTACAATAAGTAATGCAAGAATGAGGGTAGTAAGAGCATTAAAAGTAGAGGTTTTTGGTTTATACAGAACATGTATATTTTTTTTAATATAAATAGTTTTTGACGTTTCTCCTTTCTTTTCTTTTATTTTTAATCTCGTGTTATACGTGTTTGAATTATATACATGTTACACTAAAGAAAAGAAGCATGTAATTAATTTTTACACCATCAAAATCATGTCAGAAAACTGCTATATGATATCATTCTATGTTGTTGATATTAATTGTAATATGAAGGTGGATGTTAAAAACATAAACATCAATATCTATATATATGTAATCTAATAATAATCAAGTTCTTTTACCATTAAACTAAGTCATTTTAACATTTTTCTAACAGCATTCATTCAAGTTTCAATATTGTTTTACTATTGTGATAATTATATGAATGTTAAAATTAAGAGACCTAAATAGAATAAAGGAAAATTAGATTAAATTAACTTAAACTATTAACTATTGGTCAATATTAATTCCAAGTAACAATGTGTTTGTTATTTATTCAAACTTTTGATCTTGTTACTAATAACATCTTAGTCTAACTGCTTCTTAACTCCGTTAGTTTTTTTATAATGTATCACCTGACATGCCTTGTGACGTATGTATAACATAGTTACATTAAAAACTTGAATGTATTACTCAATTCGTTATAAAACATTATTTTTTGAAGTTCTTTAACATAATATTTTTGTCGTCAGTTGAGTAGCTTGGAGACAAAAATACGAAATTAGATTAAGACTGCTATTGGTAACAAAATGCAAAGTTATGATTAATATTAATCAAATTGTTAGTTGTGGTTTATATTGGTCAATACTCAATAGTTTGGATTATTAAAATCTAATTTTTTTAGAATAAATATAAATTATGGTTACTATTTAATTATTATTATTATTTTTAGATTTAACTTGCTGGCAAGTGTGAAAAAAATCATTAAATTATAACAAAATTAAAATTTATACACTTATGTCATTTAATTTAAAACATGTTATGATATTAAAACTTTAATGATTTTAAGTTATAATAAACATGAGTGAACTTATGGAAATATATTAAACTTCGTTGGTAATTGATGTTGTTTATATCTTAAAATTAAAAAGAGTTATTTATATAATAAATTATCTTTAAAATTATAACTTTTATCCTTATATAATTACATTACAAGATAAATAAAAAAATCTTAGATCTAAAAGATTGAAAAGGTTATTGTAATGCTTTGTTTCTCTATGAATAAGTAACTATGTAACGAAATTTAACGTTAGGAAAGAGAAAAGAGGAACGGAACAATGGAAAAAGTTGAAAGGAGAAGAAAAAACCCAAAAAAATGTTACACCATGCTAGCATTACATTAATACAAAACTAGTGTTATTCTCTCTGCGTGTTGCGACGGGGATTCAAGTGTTTGTTATAAAAAGGTGTCGTACTAAGTATTGTCTTTAAACAGATAATGACATCAAAGTCTTTAGCATCTATACAATTACCTGAACGGTTTTAGCTACCCTCCTCCTACTATTAAACTATTTTATATTATTTAAAATAATACCTAGATTTAAACTCACAACATTCCATGATAAAATCAAAGTGGTCTTTTTAATTATGGTTCGTTTCATCTGTTTACACATGAATCCTTATTTATTTCTATCACTCCGATAAAAAAATGCACACCACAACCCCCACTCCCCCCCCCCCCCCCCCACCACCCACCCACCCACCCACCAGCCAACCAACTTCCATCTAAGAGTGGACTTATTGATAGCCTATGGGTATCCTGGGCTACCTTTGAACTTTCGTTTCGAAGTGTAATTTTTTTAACAGATGTATGTATTGGAATACATCCGAACACAAATTAGGATACACGTTAAATTTAAAAAGCCAAAATCAATATAAGATTAAAACCCAACCCTAAAAAGAAGTTTATACAACCCCTAAAAAATTTTGAGACCAACCCAATTATTATAAAACGATTCCAAAAAATAAGTAACAAATATGAAATAACTAGTTTGAATAACTAAGTAATTTATCTTATTAGATAATTATTTGATAAATTAATTATTAGATTATTGATTAGTATATCGCTAGATTAGATTATTTGATTTTTTAGTTAAGTTGTATGTTTGAATACTTGATTATTTGAATGTTACCATGATTGTTAAATAGAGGCACAAGTCGTGTCGAGCCTAGGATTGTTTTGACATAAGTAGAATTTTAATTGTAAGGCTCAAGTTTGTCTCGTGTAAAAGTTTAACTCTAATACTCGAGTTTTTTATTTAAGAAATTTTCAAACTCAAACTCGGCTTAAGATCGCGGTTTCATAGTTTTTTATAGTATAAGCTCGAGATTGTTTAAACTCGGTTCGATTCGAGATTTTTACAATCCAGTATCAAGTAATTCACGACTCCGCTTGTCTCATTTAAACACTAAGTGTTGAATGTTACTTGTTTTAAATTGATTTTTTTTGTCTTCTTGTTGTGTGATCCGGACCTGTTTAACTATTAACGATAGATGACCAGCCTTAAAACATTCCAACCCCAATGTAAAAGAAAATCTGGGCATGCCACTGAAGATAAAACCTCATTCTAAACAAGTTATTATTGGGAAAAAATTATTGTTGAATGAATGTATCGCAAAAGAAATCTGTTATTAAATAAGTATATCGTAAAAATAAAAAAAATTAGGACACCTGATGTTTTGGGCTAGATTCGCCACTACTTCCATCCATGGCTTCCATTTCCAAGACCCTTCACCGTCGCTCGATGCTACTGGAATCACCTAAAAAATTACTACTAGGGATGCTCTTTTATTACTCGAGTTTTGTTAGTTGTTACATAAGGCACTCGACAAAAATCTTCTAATAAATCTACTCAAGTTTTATAAAAACTTTTTTTATAAAAGCTAATGTTCTTTAAATTAAAAAAACAGAGTTAATGGAACACATACGGGTCTTCATTAATATTTAGTTATTCTTTTCTTTTCACTGTTATCTTTCATTTTGAATTAAAATTAATAAAATAATTATTAAATGGTAATAAAGATTCATATACGTTACATTTAAGTCAGTTATATATAAAAACTTTAATATTTATAAAAAGAGTTTGAAACTACTAATACATATATTTAAAACTGAGTGGTTTTTATTATAGAGAAAGCACTTGTTAATTTTGATGGAACATTAAAAAACTTTATTACTGAAATAATGTTTTATGCGTATGGGTCCATACGCGGCGTATAGGTCCCTCCAATTATTGCCAATTAATGCCAAGAATTCCACGTCACATCAGTGACCCTATACGCCGCGTATGGACCCATACGCGGCGTATACCCTTTTCAGAGACAAAGCTGTAAAGTCAAATCAGTCAGGACTATACGCCGCGTATGGACCTATACGCGGCGTATAGCACTCTGTCGTATAGGGTGGTACGCAACACCACCGACACCTATACGCGGCGTATGGGCCTGTACGCAGCGTATAGGTGTCGGTGTTGTTGCGTACCACCCTATACGACAGAGGGCTATACGCCGCGTATGGGTCCATACGCAGCGTATAGCTTCATCTGAAGCTTTGATTTGACTGATTTGACTAAAGGCTATACGTGGCGTATGGACCCATACGCTGCGTATATGCTTTTTTTCGAATTGTGGTGACGCGACTGAAGATTCTTTCGATTATATATAAACGCAACGAATGCGTTCATATTTCATTCATATCGTTCATTTTTCGTTCATTTTTCGTTCATATTTCGTTGTAGAAGATGGAAACTGTTGATATTAACTGAAGAAATTAGCGTTGTGTGGTTCAACATTTTCTTCTGTCGGATAATTACTCGGTAAACATTTGATTCTTATTTCGTTAAGTATTTGCATACATATATACATATATTTGAATTGCATACTTAAAAAATCGTTTCAACTAACTCGGGTTCCATCGATGCTAGTCGGTTACGGTAAACTTAAATAAATTTTAAGCTTTTTTATCATAGCCGACTAGTATCGTGGAACCCGAGTTAGTTGAAATGATTATTAAGTAATCAAGACATTTATGTGTACGTAAGTATGTATATAAAAGAAATAAGAGTTATAGTTTTAGAGAAAAAATATTATTTTGAAGAAATAGTTGAACCACAAAACTCTATTTTCTTAAAAAAATCTCATTTGTGTTATAGGGCTGCCAGGGAACGTTTAGCACGGTTGAATTTGAAGTGATCCAAGATTATTCTTTCGTTATGTCGTTTTGGGATAGTAACTATTTGTTTGGTGAATATTCAAGCGTTTCGTACGTGTCAGAAAGTAATCAAGATGATTCGTACGTTCAATCTGGTTACGAATTGCCAGATTTAAACCAACCTTATGTTCCCGATGATGAGATTGAGTTTTGCCGAGAATCAAGTTATGACCCGCAACAAAGTAATATAAACTATCTCTCGAGTGCTGAAAATCAAAACACGAAAATATCGTTTGAAACATGTCAAGAATTTATATCACTCGATGAGCTAGTTTCTTGGGTTGTTAATAGGGGACGTGATAATGGTTATGTTATTATTACACGAAGATCGAAGAAAAAGGAAGGTCAGGTCGTAAAGGTGTGGCTTATTTGTGATCGTGGTGGTGAACACAAAAGTAAAGCAACAATTAGACGATCTGGTAGCAAAAAAATCGGATGTCCTTTTAAATTAGTGGGGATATACGACAACAAACGTCGTTCGTGGAAATTAGAGGTGAGAAATGACGAACATAACCATGATCCCGCCCAACATATGGAGGGGCATCCATTTGTAAGAAGGTTTTCTCAAAATGAATTCAATTTGGTGGAACAACTTACCGATCAGAACATGGAGCCTCGTAACATCTTATCAGCTTTGAAAAAGCAAAATCCAAATAACGCATCCATAACCAGAGACGTATACAACGCTCAATATAAGATAAGAAGTGAAAAGAAAGTCGGTGAAACACCAATGCAAGTTTTAGAAAACCTTTTATCTTCTAAAAGGTATGTTTATTACACCCGAGAAGATCCCGATACAAATACCGTAGAAGATATATTTTTTTGTCATCCAAAATCATACGACACTTGGCGTGCATTTCCACACGTGCTGATGATAGACGCGACGTATAAAACAAACATGTACAAACTTCCGTTTGTTCAGATTGTTGGTGTGACCTCGACACACAAGACATTTTGTGTTGCTCATGCATTTATTAGTAAAGAACGAGAAGATAATTTTGAGTGGGTGCTTAATAGATTGAAAGATACGTTAAATAGGTGTATGGAGCCGCGAGTCATAATAACAGACAGAGATCTTGCTTTAATGAACGCATGTGGTAAAGTATTTCCAAATGCTTCAAAGTGTTTATGCAGGTGGCATATTAACGAGAATATCGCGAAACATTGTAAAGCAAGTTTTCCGAAAGATGACTGGCGAAAGTTTAAATATACATGTCCCTTTAATTGACGTGTTTTGGACGAAGCTTGATACAATTAAACCATCATTTATGGAGAATGAAGAAGTCGATTTTGAAAAAGAAATGGAATGGGTGAAACAACAAGTAATGTCACAACCCGCTCCTGTAAAATTTAGTTTGGTGGAAAAAATAAAAAAAAATTGTGTATCCATGGAAGAACAACAAAAAACCGCCTGTTATTCAAACAGATATTCGTGGTCGTCCAACGTTAAAGGTTCAACAGCAAAAGCTAGACACTCAACATAGTACGTGTGACATACCAAGACATAGCTCATATACCGGAAGAACAACTTCAGCAGTAAAGGGAAAGAAGCCTGTCATACAACGTAGTCGTTCCACATCGTCTAAGGTGTCACAAAGTACCAATGACTTTTCATCGATTGTCGGAGATCAGCAATTACACAATATAAACAGGTTAAAGAATTGGATTCCTTCAATCTTTCATCAGTATATTTCACGTATACAAGATGTTCGACCCGATGGTAATTGTGGTTTTCGATCTATAGCTTTGGGGTTGGGGTTTAATGAAAATAAATGGATGTATGTGCGTCAACAACTTTTAGAGGAGTTAGACACACATGAATTTAGTTACAGAGAAGTTTTCGATACTTTGTACGCCGGACAGTATAATGAATTGCGTCACACAATAGATTGGCAACGTGTGGAACCTGCGCCAGAAGAACATTGGATGATAATGCCGTATACAGGAATCGTAATTGCTCAAAGGTTTGGTGTTATTTTTCATCTATTAAGCAATAACGGTTGTCAGACATTTTTCCCCTTATGGGCTGATCCGAACAGTATGATGCCTCATCATGTCGTTTCGATTGTTCATGTCAACAATAATCATTTCGTCCACGTTAAATTAGAAGGAGATTATCCGATGCCTACGTTAAGTAATCTTTGGCTTCTTAACCGAAACGTACGTGCTGCAGAATGGGAGATTATGTATAGGAGTCGTATCTCGGCATACAATACAATAATAGAAGCTAACCGAGGTCCACCAGCTTATATAAATTTATTTAAAAAAAAAAATTCCTATACGCCGCGTATGGACCCATACGCGGCGTATAGGTCCAACCGGCCCCATTAAAGGGACATCTTCTCAGAACCGCTCACCCCACCAAACATTTTCAAACTCAAAAACTCTCTCGTATAGATCGATACTACACGTATTGTTCGGTGATTTCTCTACATTCACTACTTCAGGTATGTATTCTTGTTCTTATACCTTTGTTATGTCAATCATACGCTTATTTAAACGTTAAACGGATGTTAAATACCTGCTGAAATGGATCTGAAAAACTGCCGTTGAGGAACTATACGCGACGTATAGCCCTATACGCGGCGTATAGTTCATAGGTTGAAGACAACCTATGCCATACGACACCCACCAAGCCACACGTATAGCCCTATACGCGGGTACCTATACGCGGCGTATAGGGCTATACGCGGCGTATAGGAGGCCATACGACACCCACATAGCTATACGCAGCAACCCTATACGCGGCGTATAGGGCTATATGCGGCGTATAGGGAACCCTAAATGCATTTTTAAAAATTTTTCGTTTTTCTTTTGCAGATATGTCTTCCGGACGTCGAGGTTGAGGTTGAGGTTGATTTTATTGCCACTCATCCATGGCTACAGTTTGAGCACGGTAGTATTGAGCACGCAAAGTGCTCAAAATTCATTCGTATGAAGATCGGTCATCAAAAGGCTGTGGATTGGGAGGTGATGACCGAGCTTGGGGAGCGCGATAGGCTCGCTGGGATTATTGGAGATGGTACGCCATGGAGTCGATTATTTGAGTTGGCGTTCTTACCTTCGTACCGAGAGCTTGCGGTGGAGTTTTTATCCACCTTTATTTATGTTCGTCCTGATGAGATGGTGGAGGACGATGAGCGATCTGAGATTTCGTTCCGACTATGTGGACGATTTCATCAGATGTCGATTGAGGAGTTTGCTGTTGTCTCGGGACTTTATCATGAGCCGGAGACCGTTACCCCTCTATTTACAGAGGGGATTACTGAGATGGAGGAGAACCGATTGAGAGATTGGTGGCCTCAAATTGCCGACGGTCCGTTTCAGAGGACTAAGGGCAGGGTCACTGGTATTAGAGATCCTCTTATCCGTTATTTGCATCGGATGATCGCCACATCCATCACGGCACGTGGCAAGAGTCGGGAGTGGTGTACCATTCCCGACTTATTTTACCTTTATTGTTTGATTACGGGGACGAGGTGCAACCTGGCGAGATGTTTAGCTGAGTATTATGCTTCATATTATCATCGCCAGGAGCGAGGAGTCGTGTATGGCGGCGCGTACATTACGATGATTGCGCGTTGTCTTGGTTATTTGCCTGCCCATACTGCTGACGTATCCCCTCCGATCGAGCCGGAGAGATTAGATCGTCGTACATTATACGGCATGCGTATTATACGCCAGTTTCCGGGTGGCATACGGTTCTCTCTTCGACCCGGTGAGATCTGGCATCCTGCACCTGTTCAGCAGGTCGGCGATGACCATCCACAGCAGCAGCAGCAGCAGCATATTCCGCATGCCCAGCCGCCGCACGACCAGCCGCCTCCTCAGCCACAGTTCCCTAGACATATTTATAGAGATGTGAGGGTGCCTGCACGTATTGAGACATTTATGCAGGAGATTACCACGAGATTACGTGATCAGGGTCGTCGCCTCGATCGAGTTGAGGATCTTATGGATTGGCACGTTCAGCTTGAGATTGCACGAGCCCGTGCTGCTGGTATTGATCCTCCAGACTTGCCACCGCGTCGACATTACCCAGATTCACCGTAGTTTTATCTTGTATTGTACTTTTATTTTGTTATGTATTTAAAAATTTCGTTATTTAATGTACTTCGTTATTTAATGTTTGTTATGTTTTATATGTTTTATTTGTTAACGAATATTAAAAATTATCGATTAATATGTTAGAAAATATAACTTATACACAAATAGTCAACCAAATTTAACATACAAATTAAAGACGACAAAAATAACCCATACGCAATATACTCATTCACAAATACATAGAAATATTGCAAAAAAAATGGTTTGACCCAATACGCCGCGTATGGACCCATACGCGGCGTATAGCCTCCTGTGACACGCGTCAAGTCGGTGTCTTATCAAAATATACCCTATACGCCTCGTATGGGTCCATACGCGGCGTATAGGGAATATTTCGCAACCCTATACGCCGCGTATGGACCCATACGAGGCGTATAGGGTCAAAGGGGTGTTGATTTAAATTTTGGGGTGTCCAAATAAAATCACCCTTATTTTTTCACAACTCTTGGTCCTGTTGTAATCATTAGTCCTATATAATATTAGATTAACTTATTAATTCTTCTTGATTTCATGACCATCTGACATGATTTAAGGAACATCTTTCTAAAGATTCTGGAAACCAAGCATTTTACCATTAACTAAGTATCCGTAGATTTATGCTAAAATAATTAGATAAAAGCTAAACCTTCTTTATTTTTATCGGTAACATACTATCTACTTTACCATTAAATAAGTATATTTTAGTTCAGCATGATTTAACATACATTTTTTATATTAGGAAACATATTGTTTTACCATCAAGATGTCTCTATAGAAACAGATAAGTGACTGGCTGGACGAGATTACTTATAGGATTTTATCAGTGAAGATTTTTAGAATGTTGAATTTAATGGTATGTGTAATCATTCCGTACACATATAACTATGGAGTTATGTGGCTTTCGCGTTATCAAAATATGTCAAATATACAAATAAAATGTATGGAAAATTGTTAACTTATATATGTTTGAATTAGACATCTAAACCTTAAGTATTTAACAACTTAATAAAAACATATAATACTTAACTAACAATAAGATTAACTATGTTAGCTACCAAAGTTTTCACTTGTGATATGAGTCATATGACTCACTAAATTATATCAAATGGAATTGCAACTTGCCATAACCTACAAAAGTAGTTAAAGCTAACACTTCTTCGTAGCTATAGAGAAAGTAAGATAAATAAATAAAATAAAATGAATAAGAGGGGGGGGGGTCTCTTATGAATGATAGGGACTAGATGTTACTATAACTAAGTCTTGTGGACTTTAATGTAAAATAAAGAACAATAATTGCCTCTTGTGAGAAGGGTCACTTTCCACATGCATGCAAAATAAAATAAAAATAAAAACACCTAAAATTGTAAAAAGTTGAAATTCAAATTTAGCACTTTCATAGAAGATTTTGGAAGCTTTTATAAAAAACCAAAGTAGAAGAAGCTGATGGCAATTATAGCAAGTGTACAAGTGAAGTAGCTAAAGGTGCTAGTTGTTAATGCATGAATGTGTATGCTAAAGTTCGGTCTCCATAAAGAAGTTGAAGAGCAGGAATATGACAACATGTTTGGCTGCTTTCCAGAGACCAAGAATCCTTTGCTTACTTTTATTTTAGAATATAATTATGAATTTAAGTAAAAGTGACAAAACTATGATCAAGTGGATTGAGTTTAATTCACTACAAGAAAATTTTTTATCAAAGTACTAAATTATAAGAGACTGGTTGGATACATAGTATAAAAATTTAATATATTAGTTACTGATGATATTATTATAAACTAATTTTTTGTGATTTACATATTAGTGACTATTAATCAATTCTTAATACTTTGACAGCTTATTTAATACTAAATTTAAGTTAGAAATATATTTCCATAGTAAGAAGATTTGAAGGGAAAGTTTTTTGTTATACAATTTCAATCCCAAATAAATGTTCATATAATGAAATTTAACGTCGGTATAAGAATAACCGACATTCAATCTTTGATAAAGAGAGATCATAATACATACCGAAAATTAATTTGTAATATTTCTACAGTGGACCGAACTAGAGACTGATAATTAGTCTCGAATGATTTTTTTGTGCTAAAAAGATCAATGGCTGATTTTTAGTATATAGTTATTTGGCGCAAATCATACCATTTTAAGAAAGACATCAAAGACTGAAAATCAATCCTAAAAGTTCTTATAAGTAATCTTATCCGAAACTAATATTCAGTCTTAATTTAGTTTTACTATTAAAACAAGTATGGAGTATTATCTAGTCTTTCAAAATCAACCTAACTTCTAAAGTTTTGAGAGAACATATTCACAACTAGAAATTAATTCTTAATAGTCATATAGCAGACTATAAGAACTATTAATTAGCCTCGAATGTCTTTTGCCTAAAAAAATTAATGAGTGATTGTTAGTCTCGAATTAATTTGTGCATATTATACTATTTAAAGAAAAATACCAAAGACTGGAAATTAGTCAAATATCCAATCTTAAAGATGACCTCATTCCAAACAGGTATTCAGTCTTTAATAAAGCTTTTTATATTAGATAAGTAGGGACTGGTATTTAGTCTCCAATAAATAACACATATTCTATCTTTTCGAGGGAACGGATTAGAGACTACTATTTAGTTTTTTTATATTTAGCACATAGAATTAGAGACTAATATTCATTCTTGAATATATTCTATATAAGAAAGGACCAACGACTGATTTTTAACCTCTATTTATCTGGCGTAGGTTATACCATTTTAAGAAAGTTATCTAGTACTTAATATTAGTCTTAAAAATTATGTAGATGTTACTTGAAACTGTCATTCGTTCTACAATAATCAACACATATTCTACTGTTTTGAATAATATGTTAGAGACTAAAAATCAATCGCTAAATTAACTCATATACGAATTACGTATCCTTGAGTTAGAAACTACTATTCAGTCTTGAATGCATTTTATATATCAAATAATCAAAGACTGGTGTATATTTTAGTCTCCAATTTATTTGTCGTAAATTCAATGATAAATTTGTAGATAAAAAAGTATATAATAATCAATTTGAGTTATTGATGGTCAAGTAGTGTAAATTACATTCATTAATGGTCTAGTGTATGTGATAACCAATTAGAGTTAATGATTGTTAATTAGGATGGTTTACGATGAATTAGTTAGTTTTTAATCAAATAAGTTTATTATTGGTAAATAATGGTTAATTAGGGTCACTATTGGTCAATTACGATTAGGAAGGGTTATTATTGCTTAAGTATGATAAATGATAATAAATTAGAGTAATTGATGTTAAAAAAGGTCAATAGTGGTAAAGTGGTTCCAATTATGGTGAAATATGGTCAATTAGAGCTAATGATTGTCAATTAGGATCGTTTATAGTTAATTACAATTAACTAGGGTCATTATCAGTCATCAATGGTCATGTACAGCTAATGCTGCTAATTAGGATAAATTATGGTTAATTGGAGTATTAATGATCAAATAAGTCACTAATGGTCATTGTTAAGGTATGGTATAGTAAAATAAGGTGAAAAATTGTAATTGAATGAGTTTTATGTTCGTTTTGTAGTACTCTAGTATCTTTATGTTTAAGCAAACGATAATAACTATACGCATAATCAAAATAAAAAGCTGTAATATGACTTAAGTAAGGGTGTAAATGAGTCAAGCCAACTCAAGAGCTATTAGAGATCGGATCGAAAAATAGCATGAACGAGTCGAGCCTAAACGAGCCCAACCCCGATCTCAAGCCTGAAACATGACTTGATTACTTATCGAGCCTGAGCTAGAGCCCAAAATTCAAATGTCGTTTAGGCTTACGAGCATTAACAAGCCTAGTAAGGTTTTAGCTTATTTTGTATATATTTAAAATACTTTAATTATCCCCTATTTACAATTGAGTTCAACATTTTAAATTATTTTTTTACCCCATCTTAATTGTAACAATTCACACCAGAGCCGTCATCAACCATTGGACTTCGTCCTCCTTGCCATTCCGTCACTTTGTTCTTCTACAAATTTGGTTATAATGTTATATCATTTGACTCATTTAAGGTAAAGTGCCTTTAGGTTTTAATTGGTTCTAATAACGAGCTAAGGTCTTGATCGATCGTAAGCGACTTTTTATCCTTATAGAGCTTTATTATCACTTCACGAGCTGAGCTCGATCTCAAAATCATAGGCTCGAACCAAGCTTGAGCTTCAGGATATTCCAACGAGTCGAGCTGGAGTAGGGTCATGTAGGGATGTTCATCGAATCGAATTCGAGTTAATTGAATCGAATAAGTCGAATTGTGAAATTTTCAAAAAGTATTCGAGTTCGAAAAAGATAAGTCAAATTCGAATCAAATCCAAAATTTTCAGACATGATTCAAATTTGATTTGTATTCGAAAAAGATTTCTAATTTGAATCAAATTTGAATGTATTCGATTCGTATTAATTAAAATAATTAATCGAACAATATTTTTAAAATTTATTCGAAAGATCCAATATAAAATGCTCAAAGTAAATAATTAAGCATAACATACAAAATAATTTAAGTTCTAAATAAGTCAAAAGGTACCAATTAAGATTTAAAATTTTAGATTACATATGTTTTGAACTTTAAATTTTTATTTTCTCATATGCATATTTTTAAATTAATATATAAAATAAACTAGGTTATTGCCTGTGTAATAAACGGGTCGAACAAATATACATATTTAAAAAAAGTACTTGCATTAATTATAAATCTCTATATAATTCTTTATACACAACATTTGATGTTTTATTTGTAGATCTACCATCTTTATCTAATATTGTTAGTTTAACTCCATCTTTACTTGTAACTCTAGACAACGCCACGTATAGTTGACCATGTGTAAATATTGGTTGCCTCAAGAACAAACCAACTTTGGATAGAGATTGTCCTTGGCTTTTATTGATTGTCATTGCAAAACACACTGAAATTGGAAATTGTCTTCTTTGAAATTTGAATGAAATCCTTTTGTCTGATGGTATCAAATTAATTCTTGGGATAAATGTCCAAGCTCCAATATTTGATCCAAATATTACTTCTTCCTCTGTGACTCGGTTACAAAGTGAGATGACTTGTAATCTTTTTCTATTACGTAAACCACTTCTCTAATCAATATTTCTCAATAACATTACTCGAACACCCACCTTTAGTACTAAACGATAATTTGGAAAACCTGAAAATTTTAGACCATTTAGAATATCAGGTGAGTACATATTTTCTTGTAAAGAATCAATCTGAACAGAGGTACTCCTTCTCCTCTCCGGGACACATTGAAAGTAAATGATCATTAATCTCTTGAACTGTTTCATTCTTTGGTGCTAGAATTGCTCTTACACGAAAGAATTGTGGATTTTGAATTGTTGTAGAATTGGAGGATATACGAAGTCAATTAAGCTTGAAAGAGGATCCGATGATTCAGTAATTATAAGATCCTCAGGTATGTCAATAATAGCCTTACCGCGTCATTATCACCTACTTTTCTTTCTCCTAAATCTAACAACCATTTAGCAAAATTAATTGTTTCTTTCATTTTTGAATTGTCACTTCCCAAGGTTAACCTCATGTTTTTGGTTAACTTAAAGAGTTTGCATCCACTCCAAATATAGGATGAACTTAAAGAAGAATTCACGATTTTTTATCTTGTTCCATTTGGAAGCCAGAAGAATTTACCTAAAATCACCATTTGGTTTTTCTTTATTTAAAGAAGAATTAGACCCTAGAATGTCTTTCATTGTTCTAAGGCTTCAAAGGCATGATTATGGACCATCAGTGCTTCATCCCATATAATCAATTTTGTTTGCTTTAACAAATGAGCAACGTCACTATTTGGTGCGATATGACAAATGGAATCTTCATTAAGATTTAAAGGTATTAGAAATCTAGAAGGTATTGCTCTACCTCCAGTGAGCGACAAAGATGCTACTCCACTCGATGCAACATTCAATTCAATTGATTTACATCTTATTGTTGTTGATAATGTCTTTCATAAAAAGGTGTTCCCAGTTCCACCATAACCATATACAAAAACACCTTTTTTTCCACCTTCAACTGCCGACGTGATTTCCTGAAAAATTACTCTTTGTTCATAAGTCAAAGCCTTTAGAAGATTTTGAAACTCACCTTGTAGAATTGTTGTATCATAACATAGCTCCTCACTAATGAAACAATTATTTGAGAAAGATAATGAATCATTATCAGGGTAAGGTATAGTTGTAAATCTTTTTAGGGTTGAACTATTTCTAAGTAAAAAATTCTCAATCTATAACAAAGTAAGGTTCTTAGTTTGATCATCACTTAGTGATAAACCAGTAAATTTAAAAACGTAAATTAAAAAATAACTATAGTAGAAAGTAAATGTTATGATTATTAGTTAAATATATACCTGGATGCTTTAGTAATCTTTGTTGTCTAAAAAGAATGTCATCTGATAGGTACTTCCATTTTTTTTCCCACACAAATTTTGGTCTGGATAAAGTGTTGGACAAAAGCATTGCAACAATTAAGTTACGCAAGTAATAATCAGAACCTGAATGACTTGATTCCTCAATTGTCTCGATGTATTCCATGTCATCATCAGAAGACCAAGTGCATAACATGCATCCCTAAATATACGACACGTGTGTCCATTAACAGTTCTAATATCTTTGAATGATTTTGGTCCTTTCACTTTGTTTTAAAAGTGTTCTAAAAATTTGCTTCACCAAGTGCATGACAAACTGAATAAATTCTACCTATAGAAAATCCTTTTCACCGTGGTTGCCAACTATGTTGTTCAAGTTTCCACACAAACTTGGTAGGAAGCTCAACATACGTAAGTTGTGGTGCTGTTTGATTTCTTTGGTTACACTTCATCCAACCTAAGAACACTGCAGAAGCAACCGATGGTTTATTGAGCATATCTTCAATATCATCATCCGTACTATATATAACTAATTGTTGGTCAAGAAGATGAAAAGAAAGTTTGATCACAAAAAGTCTGTAATGAATTTCAAATGCAAATATCCTCTATGAAGCCTCACATGCAGATATATATCTATAATCATAAAACTCTTTTATTTCATCTACCTGAGGATCACAATCTTCATTGTTGTTATCTTGTACAATAGAAACTATAGCTCTATCAGGATCTTTGTTAAAATATTTAAACAAATACTTAATGGAACCTGTTTGATTATTAAAATTCTATATTTATATGGGCTTGATATCTTTTCAAAAGATCTTTATTATATGCTACCACACTTATGTTATCTAATTTAACACCTGACTTTTCAACAAAGCAACCAGAATTTCTTCGGTAAACAGGAAAGCCATTCGAATCAAGAGTAGTATCATTCGAGAACGTCTTTGGAATGTTTTTTTAGTACACTTGATCAATCATGCACGGACATTTCATGTTATCAAAACCACAAGGTCATGTATCATGAACTCGCTTACAAGTTTATACAACTCTAGATCTTCATTATTGTCTGGAATTTCAGCAGAAATAAATTGATCAATATGTTCAAGTGTAGGAAGCTTATGATCCGGGTGCATAAACAAATATATATGAGCGTGGGGCAATCCACGCTTTTGAAACTCCACAGTATAAATAACTACACGAATTATGAGAAAAAAAATAAGAACACTTAAGTTAAGAAGAAATAATCATAACTTGTTATGTATGTATGTAAATAAATAAGTAATAAATAAATAGATATATATATATATACATATATACATATATATATATATATATATATATATATATATATATTATATATATTATATATTTATATATATATATATATTTATATATGTGTATATATATATATACATATATAAATAAATATATATATATATATATATAAAGAAAAAAATCTTTTACTTGTTTGAATTTTCCAAATAATGATCTTTTTTTAGGTCTTTTATGATTGCATCTAACTTGATTTGGAATATTTTACATAAGATGACAAGTTTATCTTCTCGATTAATCTCTAAGATACCTTTCAACTTCTGGCCATTTAGGATTACATATTATAGTTATGAACAAGTTTGGATAGCCAAATAAAATACAAAGTGACATTACATCTAAATAATTCGGCATCATGTACCGAGCACCACCGGTAAAAGAAGAAGACAATATTATACGTTGTCCAATGTTAGATACATTCGTACCTCCAGCACTTTGCTTTTAAGTAGATGTTCATAGGACGCACATCTAAGAATTTGTTGCTTGCTACGTATAAAACAGAGTCTCTCGTTTTCATTCATGGTATATGTATCGACTAAAAAAAGTTTTTGGAAAAGTCTCTTTGAATTTAGAATCAAGGAGAAATAATTTAGTATATCTTGAATTATGTAAGAAAAGAACTCTCTCATTGATGTGTTTAGACGTGTTGTTTTGTTTAGGGTTGTTACTTCTCTGTGAGGGATGTCAACTCTGTACCCATCATCACCGTATGGAAACAATAATAGATATTCAAGGCCAAGATATGATGGATATAGCTCGCTTATTCGTTGAAGATGGCTTGATTTTGTTTTCATAACGATATATCATTTGTCTATTGAATCTCTAATGTCACCAACAATCAGTGCAACAACTTCAGATGAAGTTGGTAAGTTATATGTTCTTCTATCTTATTGTCTTTTGCCTATCAGGCATAATTTAAATTCCAGATTTGAATTTTTAGTAAAACAATCTATTGCCATTTTATACGATTTTACCAGTTCATTGTCTGAATTTAACATTTTCTTCAATTCTTTGATAATTTGAATATCAAGAATCTCCACATATGAGGAAGAATGATTTTTTGATTCACTAATAAGAATATAAAATAGTATTAAATGTATATAATTTTTAAATTTAGTTTTAAACATAAAATACTCTAAAGAAATTATAAAGATCACGAGGGATACCTAAAAACACTTTGTATGTTTGCAACCTCATTCTCGGTATCATATATATACAATTGAGAGAATTTTAGTTTGGATCTATTTGTAGGCAGTAAGCTTTCAATAATATGATAATTCTAACAACCAAGCCAGAATATGAGTGGTGTGTTTCCTCTATTAATAGATGAATCAACCTTGCCACCCATCGAGGTAAAAAAGAACATAGAGTTATACCAACGAATGTTATTCATAAAGTATTTGGCTTTCGTATCATTACACCGAAAGAAATTGTGATAAAATGGTTTTGGGGTTTTAAAATTTGGAAGCTCAACTTTTCCGTAAGCACAACAAAACAAATAACATGTTCTTCCATTAACTTTTGTTACCGTAACAACTTCAAACTTCTATAATTTTACATGGCACATATCACATATAAGACTCTGATCACCATGATCTAAGTAATCTCTTTAATAGATATTTGTACACAATTAGGATAAGTAAAAAAGAATAGTCACTTGAAGTTGTAATAAAGTTCTTTAAAATAATAGTTAGATATGTACCTTTAGAGATTCCTGTAAAGGGATCTCTATCAATCTCTTTAACATGAATATCTTCATCTGATGTCTAAATCTTTCAAGTTATAACCCTCCTTAATAACGTTTAAATCTTTCAAAAAAGTAATTTTCTTGAAATCCATGAGTATTATTTCGTAACGTTTTGGTGAACGATAAAGAAAAAAGAGTTGTGCATGCAAGTATTTATAAACAATGTAAGATGTATAATATCAGAAAGTTTTTATGGCATTATCAATGTATTTTTACTAAAATACAATTATTGACTTTCCTTTGTATTAAATTTGGAAAATTAAATTAGTAGTTGGTAAACGCAATTGAGTAAGATTTTAAATATTTTTATAAATTTTTATGAATGCGGAAGGTTTTAATGTCTTATTTCCTAAAATACAAATATTGACTTTTACTTTTATTAATTATGAAAACTCAAATCAAAATTTGAATCAAATGTTATTTAAATTAGTGGTTTTGAATATAAAATTTTAATTTAGGTGATAAGCATTTTAAAATAGAAGACATTAATTAGTGGTTTTGAATAAAAATTTTAATCTTTAATGTATTATTTGGTTGAAATATAATTACAGACTTTTGGTTATATTAATTATGGAAAATAAAATCAAAAGTTACTTATGGAATTTGACTTAAATTTATAATTGTATGTATTATTTTAGTATTTTGACATTCGGGAAGGCAGAAATTTGTAATAATATGATATAAAAAATTTGAATTTAGCTGATTTATATGTAAACATAGAAGGCATTAATTAGGGTGCTGAAAATAAATTTTATAAATTTAAAGTATTATTGGCTAAAATATAATTATTGACTTTTAGTTTTAGTAATTACGGAAATATATAATCAAGAGTGATGTCGTTAATTTGACTTAAATTTTTAATTGTATGGGATGTAATTTAGGAATGTATCGTTTTGTAATAATGTGACCATTTAGATTTGAAATTTAGTTATCATTTAAACATAAAGGGTATTAATTAGTGGTTTTGAATATTAAATATAAATTTTAATTTCTTATTGGCTAACATGTAATTATTGTTTAATCAGTGTAATCTTGTTGTTATTGCAAGTAAAGAGTTAAGAGTTGGTAGTCGAAGCTTGAACAACGCGAGAAATCAAACTCCGCGTATGGTGGTTCTCGAGGATAGCAGAACAGGGGCACAACATGTATAAATTTGTAATAATATGACATTGAAAATTAGAATTTAGGTTATCATTTTTAAGTTAAAAAATGAGTCTCAATAGTACTAAATGTCATAAAAACAGAAGGAAAAAGTTAATGTTCATGCAGTTGAAAAAGATGTTAGAATTTTTTAGTTATAATAATGACATAATCACATAATTAATAAAAAATGATATTCAAATTCTTAATGGACAGTTAAAAACCAATGTATTAGCTGATGTAGTGTACCTGATCATGTTACCTGCCATGAGGGTTTCACGAACAAGATCTTGACAAAGAACTTATATTTAAAACCAAATGTGAAACATAATCCAATGGAGATATCTGATAACCCAACTGAGAGTAAACATAAACCTCAAAAAGCCAATATATCATAAAAACAAAAGAAAATACCACCACAAATACATGAAAATAGTATTATACCGATACAAACAATATATGATTGATCAAATTCATAAAACATAAAAGATCCCTATAGACTTTGTTATCGTAAAATATGCAAATCACACATATCTGATTATCAAAACAGTTCCCAATATAGTTTGATTATAAAAAATTACAAATGCAGATCACACATATCTGATTATCACACAGATCTGTTAAACAACACCATCGGAAACACCTTCGTCTCCGTCGTTATCGACATCAGGGCTCAAAACAAACTTTTAATTGATTGAGTAACAACAGACTATTTATGTTGAACACTCAACGGGTGTAGTGTAAAACGACGATGCAGCGGAGGTGGGTTCTTGAAGAGTTCTCTCATTGAAAGAGCACACTGTGTAGATGCAAATGGCGAGATGAAATTGATTGTATTTTAATGTAAGGTTTTAGATAAAATATGGTAGAGAGATGATGTTCTTTTGGTAGCTGAAGGGGTATCACCCTAAATAGATGAACAAAACCTGAACCGTTAAAAGCATTTCTTAGCCGCGGCCCAAGCTGGGAGCTCAGCCGCGGCCCATTTAGGCTGAAAGATCAGCCGCGGCCCAACCAGGCTGAAAGCTCAGCCGCGGCCCAACCAGGCTGAAAGCTCAGCCGCGGCCCAACCAGGCTGAAGGCTCAGCCGCGGCTCAACCAGGCTGGGGGCCCAGCCGCGGTCCAAGCCGCATCTCCTACTAGCGGAGGCACCAAGCTACAATTTGTGGCGACCGACTAGCATACCACGGGAGCAGGCAGAGCCGCGGCTGGGAGTACATACCCAGTGCCGCAGCTCAGTGTACCAAGACCGGATCGAACACCAGACTTCGTAAAGCTCCCATGGCAAGCACTTATGAAAACCCTCACGTAAAACTTGGCAACCAAGGAACCCTTTCATTGGTTGCAAAGGAATAAGAAAGAGGACAAAACGAGTAATGCCAAGACAATGTCAGGAGGTCAGAACAGCCCCCAAATCCCTAAGTCAACTATCAAGACAAACCACATTAATATTAGTCAGAAACCCTTTACACCAGAAGGGTATGAAACCCTAAACTAGGGAATTTCAGTCCCAGATCATTGACTACAGGTTTCCAAGAATAGAGCCATGCTATGTTCAGTCTCCATGTATCAACACTATAAATACTTCTAAAATTCCACAGGAAGAACCAGATTGAGATCCATACCCACATACATTCACACAACATTAGTTACAAACCATTTACTTATTAATCCTCTCAAAGCTCTCTCAATACAAATACTTATTCTCACACCGGAGTGTGGTCTCGGGGAGAAATTCCTTTCTGTCCGAGGCGAAGCTCACGGTGTTGTTGTTGTCTCACAGGCATTCCAGTCAGCTGAAGCTCGCATCAAGTCCCAGCCAGGTTCTCGGTACTCTGCCCAGCCGAAGCCAAGTTCAGTCGAAGTCCAGCTCAGTGAAGTCCAAGCCCAGTCGCATCCCACCTTTCAGCTGCATTCAGCTTTCTCAGCAATCAAAGCCCCTGCCTAATCCACAACAGCAACCTCATTTACGCACTGCTCCCGAGTCTTAATCCCTTGATTAAGATTCGTGTAGCAACATTTGGCGCCATCCGTGGGACCCAGACGTTACTCAAACAATTGTCATGGATTCAGGCCAGGGAACCCCTCACCGTAAGGATACTAGTGACGCTGAAAATCCACACACCCCCGCTTCCCCGTTAGCAGCCACCACAGGGGCGGTAACAACTGTGGTAGCGTCATCACCCCAGAATTCATCAACAAAAATCGAGAACAAATCCTCTCCATGCTAGAACAAGAAGAAAGGGAGCGACGTCTTAGAGACATCCGAACACGTCTCGAATATGAAGAAACCCCATAGGAAAGGAATCATGAAGACGGAGAGGACGATCGAAGAGATAAGGTAGAGAATGCCGAAAATAATCCAAAAGCAAAGAAGAGTCAAGGCACCGCCGCAACCGGAGAGAAAGCGGGAGTCGATGACGACTTTAGCAAGCCATACCGCCCATCAACGGCGAGAGCCAGATCCAAGTTCATACCAAGAATAGCAGAGTTTACTTTCCCTCCAAAACTCAAAATGCCATCCAATGTAGGAAAGTACAATGGCACGGGCGATCCAGACGACCATCTTGCAATTTTCGTAGGTGCTGCTGAAGTGGAGCAGTGGTCAATCCCCGTGTGGTGCCACATGTTTGCTCAGACCCTGACCGGTGCAGCTAGGGTCTGGTTTGACAGCCTTCCAGTTGGAGGGATCGGAAGCTTCGAGGAATTAGAGGAAGACTTCTTAAGGAATTTCAGTCAGCAAAGGTTGTCCGCCAAAGATCCAACAGAACTGCATAACATCAAAAGAGGCGACGGTGAGTCTATCGAAAACTTTATCACAAGGTATTCGAAAGAAAGCATGCAGGTACGGGGGGCCGGGGAGACGATCAGAATCTCGGCCTTCATCCACGGAGTAAGGAATGACCAGTTGGTGGAAAGATTTCACGAACATCTCCCAAAGACGGTAGACGAAATGTTGGAGAGAGCCAAAGCATTCGTCAGAGGGAAGAAGGCATGTGAGCAGTTGAAGGACAGGACGCCAAAGAAACTTGTGTCCCCTATGTGGGACCCGCCAAAAAGGCCAGGAGGGTCAAGGTCATGGGAGAAACCACGTTTCCAGCCGCGTTACCCACAACGAAGCCCGTCTTTTCAACCTCGTTTCACGCCTCCAATTCGGAACCCGTAGGGTCCCAATGTAACCCTTCCACCTCTGATTAAAACCCCAAGTGAAATTCTAGCCACAGAAAACATCAACTTCACCAAGCCCACACCTTTGAAGCCAGGAGTAAAAAGAGACACGAGCAAGTACTGTGACTTCCATAAAGAAAATGGGCATGCAACAGATGATTGTTTCTCGCTAAAACGACAGATAGAGTTGGCAATAAAGACAGGAAAGCTTGCACACCTGTTGAGAGAGTTGAAAAAAGCACCGCAAGCGGGGGATAAAAGGAAGGAGATATTCATGATAAGGGTCGCAGAGTGTAGTATCAAGCGTCATTCTGATCACATGGAGCCTTGGATGGCACAAGAAATTTCATTTCCTCCAATACATGGTGGAAGCTTTGCCAACGGCCCTCTGACAATTTCAGCCATCATCGCAGGACACCAGGTACACAGAATATATGTAGATAGTGGGAGTAGTTCGGAAATTATGTACGAACACTGTTTCTTGCAGCTTGACGAGGAAATCAAAAGAACCCTAGATACCAGGACACACCTCCTCACTGGTTTTGCAGGAGAGGTAGTGCAGACCCTGGGCCAGATACAATTACCAGTTGCGATAGGAAACCACACAGGATGGCGGGAAGTCACTATGAATTTCCTGGTGGTGAGATCCCAGTCATCTCACAATGTTCTACTTGGAAGACCAGGTCTATGTATGCTTGGAGCAGTCATATCCACAGTCCATGCCGCGATCAAATTCCCCACTCCAACCGGAGTTGTCACTATATACTCCAGTAAAGAATGCAAAGACGTGAAGGCTATCGCTCCAGGAACAGCAGATGGGGAGGATGAGCTGGTGTGCCCAACGCTGGAGAAGTGGGTAATCAACCCTCTTTTCCCGGAACAAAAAATTACCATCGGTGGGCAGCTGGGTGATGCAACTAAAGAACGACTTCGTCACCTGCTGCAAAACAACTTGAATGTTTTCGCATGGCAACCCACCGACATGGAGGGTGTCCCACGCAACACAGCAGAACATAGATTAAACACACGAGCATCAAAGGAGCCAGTTGCTCAGAAGCGTCGGCACATGGGCCAGGAACGAAGTCGGGCTGTGGTTGAAGAAGTCAAGAAGCTACTTGAGGCAGGTATTATTCGAGAGGTACGTTACCAAACCTGGGTGGCTAATCCAGTGATGGTAAAAAAGAGCGATGGCACATGGAGGATGTGCATTGACTTTAAAGATCTCAACAACGCGTGCCCTAAGGATTGCTATCCACTCCCGGATATTGATCTGAAGGTGGATTCTCTGGCAAGCTTTCCTTTGAAGTGTTTCCTTGATGCTTACAAGGGATACCACCAGGTGCAAATGGCCCCCGAAGTTGAAGACAAGACTGCTTTTTACACAGATGTTGGCATCTTCTGCTTCACAAAAATGCCGTTTGGTTTGAAGAATGCGGGGGCTACTTACCAACGATTAATGGATAAAGCTTTTTCTCAGCAGACAGGAAAGAACATTGAAATCTACGTAGACGATGTGGTGATAAAGAGTCGCGACGAGGAGGCTCTGCTTGCGGATATCGCTGAAACTTTTCAAACTTTGAAAGCGATAAACATGAAGTTAAATCCCAAGAAGTGTTCGTTTGGAGTAGAAGAAGGGAAGTTTCTAGGAGTGGTGGTGACAAAGAAAGGGTTAGAGGCCAACCCTGAAAAGGTGGCAGCTGTCCTTAATATGCCATCCCCAAAATCAGTCAAAGAAGTGCAAACGCTCAATGGGCGGCTGGTAGCCCTGAACAGGTTCCTTTCGAAACATGCTGAGCGTGCTTTGCCTTTCATGACCACTCTGCGTAATTGCTTGAGCAAGAAGGATTTTTTATGGACGAACGAAGCAGAAGCAGCATTTCAACAGATGAAGGTATACTTGAGCAACCTGCCCAGGCTGGTAGCTCCTTTCCCTAAGGAGCGACTGGTAATGTACTTATCCGCAGGAGAAGAAGCTGTAAGCGCTGTGTTGATGACGAACAGAGAGGAAGAGCAGACCCCGATTTACTTCATCAGTCGGGCCCTCAAAGATCCAGAAACCAGGTATTCGCCCATGGAAAAACTAACTCTTGCTTTAGTATATGCTTCCAGGAGATTGCGAAGATAATTCCAGGCCCATGTGATTGAGGTCTGTACCAGCCAACCCATACAACAAATTTTGAGAAGGCCAGAGATATCAGGAAGGTTGGCGAAATGGGCCATAGAATTGGGAGTCTTCGAGATAGAAGACAAGCCAAGAGTAGCAATCAAGGGGCAAGTCGTGGCTGATTTTCTAACAGAATTGCCACAAGAGAAGGGAGGTAGTGATGCCAACGAAAAATCTGTGAGTCAAAACAACTGGGAATGGTGTTTGCATACCGATGGAGCGTCGAATGATGAGGGGTCGGGTGCTGGAATGATACTGATAGGGCCGGAGAAGGAAGAGGTAACTTACGCCTTGAGGTTGGCTTTCAAGAGCTCCAACAATGAGGCGGAATATGAGGCACTGTTGGCTGGCTTGAGGTTGGCCAAACAAATGGGAATCAAGAAACTCCACGCCCACGTAGACTCATTACTGGTTGCAAATCAGATTAATGGGTCTTACGACGCCAAGGAAGCAACAATGAAGCAATACCTCAGCAAAGCAAGAGATCTTATCAGCAGCTTTGAGGAGTGCAATGACTCACACGTTCCGAGAAGCCAAAACAAAAAGGCAGACGCTCTTAGCAAGCTTGCCTCAGTCACTTTCAGCCATCTGGCCAAAGAAGTAAGAGTTGAAGTACTACAGTCCCCGTCAATTGAAGAAAAGGAGGTAGTCTCGGTGAACGCAGTAGCGCAGGAATCTTGGATGAGTCCAATTGTCAAATTCCTGGAAAGCGGCGATTTACCTGAGGAAAAGGGAGAGGCCAGAACAATTCAAATGAAGTCACTGCAGTACGAGCTGCGGCAGGGAATCTTGTATCGCAAGTCCTATATGGGACCATTATTACGATGCCTTACACCAGACGAGGCAAGCTATGTCGTAAGAGAGATACATGAAGGCATCTGTGGCATCCATGCAGGACCAAGAATGGTAGTAGCGAAAGCGATGGGAGCGGGATATTATTGGCCCGGGATGCACAGGAGCGCCACCGAGGAAATCCAAAGATGTGACAGCTGCCAGAGGCACGCGCCAATGTGCCACAGGCCCAAGAATGATCTAATCCCAGTCCATGCTGCGTGGCCCTTTCAGAAGTGGGGGATGGATATTGTAGGCCCATTCCCAGTGACAGCTGGAGGGGTTAAATTTCTCTTAGTGGCTGTGGATTACTTCACCAAGTGGGTGGAAGCCAAGGCTCTGAAGTCAATCACAGGGCAGCAAGTAAAGAAGTTCACATGGGAAAACATTATATGTCGTTTTGGACTCCCGTTATTCATCGTGACAGACAACGGGAAGCAGTTTGCGGAGAATCCATTCAAATCATGGTGTAGAGAACTGCAAATCCAACAAATTCTCACGTCAGTAGCACACCCACAAGGTAATGGTCAGGTCGAGAGAGTTAATCGCAGTATCGTGGAGGGAATAAAAACAAGACTGGGCGTTGAAGGAAAAAATTGGGTGGAAGAGCTACCCAATGTCTTGTGGGCCCATCGGACCATGCCCAAAACCAGCCACGGTGAAACCCCATTTAGTTTACGGGTCAGAAGCCATGATACCCGTTGAGATAGGCATACCAACAACTCGGGTCACACAAGCCCCTGAACAAGAGAATGAAGACAATTTGCGGTTTAATTTGGATTTGCTTGAGGAAAGAAGAATGGTGGCGGCAATCCGAGAGGCAAAGCACAAGAAGGAAGTTGAACGATACTATAACTCTCGTGTGAAACATCAAACATTCAGGGTAGGTGATTACGTCTTGAGAAGTAATGAGGCAAGCAGAGTTCAAGATCAGGGCAAGCTGGGCCCGCGTTGGGAGGGACCTTATCAAGTCATCGAAGTAGGGAACAATGGAGCTTATAAGCTCAGCCAGCTAGATGGAGCAGTTATCCCAAGAACTTGGAACGGAGCTCAGCTCCGACGGTGCTACATGTAGTAGTTTTTTATGTTTAAACAAGTGTAACTCGTTTTTCAGTAAGAAGGTGCATACGAGCACCAGCAGTTACACCCAGTTATTGAATCTTTTTATAACCAGTATCTTATTGAGTCTTGAAGCCTCAATAACGTGTGAGCAAAGAAAGAAATACGAGATACCAATACTCGAGCGATATTTGCGAATGACGTAGTAAGTAACCAAACAATACGAATGTTTGTCGAGCTAAGGTTAAACAAAACCATAATTAAGCATAACTCGCTGTTAGTAACCAGATCTTAAAGAAAACGAATGCATTCCCCCATATGCATGATCATACTTTGGCAAACAGCTAGAGCCATTCCACAATATACATTTCCATTCGGCTAAACACCAAGCCAGAAAAACAGCTAACTCGAAATCAAAACGAGCAAAAAGATCGCCAATATGTCGACTATACAGTGAAAATAGCATCTTTTATAAGTTGAATGACAAACGATAACCAAACGATACAACATTGTACAAAGCCGCGGCCAAAACTGTAACCAAGAACAAGCCGCGGCCATAGCAATAGGCAAGTCGAAACCAAAAAAGTCACGGCCAAAACCAGAATCGCGCCGTAGACTCTATTTACGACCAAAGCTACGAATCACAGCTGAATACGTAACCATAATCACGATATAAGCAAGTGGCAAGCCAGACTTGAAACCAAAGATATGTCGCGGCCTCGCAACCAGGGTGAGCCGCGGCAGGGGTACAAACACGCCGCAACCATGGCGAGTCGCGGCCAGGGCGATCCGCGGCAATATACAAACACGCTGCAACCATGTCGAGTCGCGGCCAGGGCGATCCGCGGCAATATACAAACACGCTGCAACCATGTCGAGTCGCAGCCAAGGCGAACAGCGGCTTCTATAACACGCCAAGACACGGCATCGCCTCGCAACCAGGGTGAGCCGCGGCAAGGGCAAAAACACGCCACAACCATGGCGCTCGCCATGGCCAAGCCGCGGAACACGGCATCGAGTCGCAGCCGTAACCGCAATCGCGACCAAGGATTCTTTTCATGACCAAGAAGTGACATGTGACAGATAAAAATACAGCCAAAGAAATATTATCGTGAACAAACCACAAATCGCGGCCTATTGAAGCATCAACGGTCAAAACACAAGACATGAAGCATAAAAGCATAAATACCATTGCAAAACAAACATCAAGTCAAGGTACAAGTTCGGAAACATTACAAACACAAAATAAACATCCAACAATAAGCTAGCTACACTGGAGAAGGGTCTTCAGCTGGGGTAGTCAGGAATGACTTAATCTCCTCAAGGGTTGAATCGCGCATTGCAGCGATAGTCTCGGTCATAGGAAACGTAGCCTTGTCAAACGAGTCGGATTCAGCTCGCAGCTTCTTCAATGCATTTTTGTCGAAATTCTTTGCCGTTTCAGGTTTCTTGCCCTCTGAAGCAAGACGAGCCCCATCCAACAACCCAGCATTGTAACCAACTTTGTCAGACAAACTGTTAATCCTTGCCAATGCATCAAGGAACTCATCACTGTCACGGATCTTGTTGAAAGCTAAGCCAACACCTTCTGAAATAATCCATTTCTTCTCGGATGTGAGAAGAGACACTTTCTCCTCAAGATTCGCAATTCGGTTTTCAGAGGCAAGTTGATTATCCTTCAAATCCAAGGTAAGTTTCTTCACTGCAGCCCGCTGAATACACAACTCCTCTTGGGCACCACTAAGATCCATAGTAAGCTTTTCCTTAACAAGGTCAGACGCATCACAACGGGACCTGAGAGAAGCGTTTTCAGCCTCCAGCTTGGACACTTGCTTCTTGAGGTCACGGATCTCATTAACACAGTCCACCCAACGGCCGTGAATCTCAACAAATGAAAACAAACTGTTCACCATAGACAAACAACCGGCATTCGACAGTGCTCTATTGCAGGATCGTTTAAGGGCTTAAACACAATTACAACACAACAACACAATGAGGAGACTAACTAAACTTTAATCAAACAGTGAACTGGGTTAACCAAAGTGATACAAGGAACACAAGTAAAGCAAGAGACAGAACAAGAGAGTATGGGTTTCAAGGAGGCAGTATATTGCTTTCTCAAGTTCTTTTACAAGTGTTACAAAGCATAAAGAAAGATACAAGAACTTGAAATACTTATACTACAACCTACAGCCGGCTATACTTTGAAAGCCAGCTGGATACAATTGACTAGACACTAACAAAATCAATTGTAGGATCAAAAGGCATATCTGCCTTTTGACCTTGTGACTATGACATGCCATAGCTCACATCCTTATACATTACAAAAAGGATAAAGTACATAAAGTGGAAAGTTACAGACTCAAGACCTCAATGTACAGTTACCAAAAGCAAGACCCTTTTCACCAACTCATGTAAGTTGGTGACTTTACAGAGATGCAGCGGAAAAGGTGCTTTATGGAACAGTACATCAGATAAAGCATGTGTACTAAAAGTCTTCGGAAGAAATCTGTCTTCATAGGTTGAAGCTTCGGAAGACTTTGTCTCTGAAGCTTCGGAAGACTTCATGTTTGGCTTCGGAAGATATTGGTCTTGGCTTCGGAAGATTTTACACTTAGAGTATTTTCTAATGCATTGTGTAAAACTTCCGAAGCATTCTTCACTTCAGTACTTAGTGCATGTTGCTGAGACACTTAGGCTGTTTTGGGTTGCATCAGACTTCAGGAATCCTTACAAACTCCCCCTAGGCTGATGCTACCAAAACACTTAGAAGATCTTCAAATGTTGGTAGTCTTCAGTACAATCAGGACCATTCCTTTCTTCATTAGATGGTCAGGATCATCAAGACTCTCATAGTATCTTCTCATCTCAAAGAGATCATGCAGAGGTAAGTTGATTATGTCTTGCCATGAGTAGACATTCTCAACACCTTGATCTCTGATAACATTCCATCTTTCTGGATTGGTAGAGTAAGTCCAGGACAAGATGGGTGTCTCAGTAGTTAGAGGAGCCACTTGAATAGGAGTTGATTGGGCTGCCTCATCATGCACTTCCTCAGGTTGATCTGATTCAGCCTGAGGTGCAGAGGTAGATGACTTTGGCTTCTTCTTTTTAGTCTTTGGTTTAGAAGCCATCCTCTTCTTCCTCTTGGATGTCTTTAACTGAGAAGACTGGTCTGCAGCACCATGTTGATCATCAGTGTCTTTCTCAGTTGGGTGTTCCTCCCTCACAGGTTCAGAAGGAGAGGGAGTTTGACCCTGCCTAGGATCAGAAGATGAAGCTTGCTGAGGCTCAGCTGGAGGTGCTGGTTGAGGTGTCTCTGGTTGTTCAAACTTGACCTCCACTTCAGGTGGGACTTGACTTGGAAGAGAGTGCAAGTCAATGAGTTCTCCACTTTTAATCTTCTGCTTGATCACCCTAATATGCTCATCCATAGTGGATAGAGACATGGGGCCAAGTCTCCTTCCGGAGAATCCATATAGCTTCAAGAAGCTCACCATTCTTTGTCTGTCAGCAGACTTCTTTGCATTCTTTTGAATGATGGCTCTTGACTTTGCAGCTTCTTCCCTTAGCTTCCTTTTAGTTGTCTTTCTTTCTTTGACTAGCTCAAGCTCAAGTTGCTTTAGGTACTCGAACTCAATGAAGTCATAGGACAAGGGAAGAAGTGCATCTGCCTGATAGAAGCCTGTGGCACTCAGGTAGTTGATCATCTTGATCCTATCTTCTTCTTTATCTACCTGAGGTTCTTGTGGAGCCACATCTTCCTGTGCAGGACTTTCTTGAACTGGTGAGAGAGTGGGAGCATGCTTGTAAAGTCTTTTCTGTCTCTTCTCCTCTTTGAGTTGGAGAAGTAACCTTGCATCCTCTTTCTCCTTCAACTCTCTTGACACTTCCATGTCAGCCAGTTCATTTAACTCTTCTAAGGGGAGGGAGATGATTTCATCAATGTCATAGTTCCTGGTCTGTAATAGGTAATCCTGACTGCCCTTAACTCATCATCTTGAGTATTTGGTCTGGGGGCAGCCCTGATTGCAGCTTGCATGAAGCTAGATGACCCAGTAGAACTTTCTCCCCTTAGTCTCCTTTTCCTCTCTCTCTCTTCCTCCTCAATTTCCTCAGGAGTCATTATCCTTTTCCCTTTGTCACCAACAGACCTTTGTGACTCAGGGTGGATTGAGGCTTGGCCTTCATTGCTTGGAGTAGCTTCCATGCTCTGGCCAGAGAGAGGCTGAGAAACACCTTCACCAGCAGGTGTCTCAGATGGAGTTTGGACCTCTGCAGCAGTTGTTGATGATGAGACAGGGGTCTCAGGTTCTGCCACTGGGCCTTCAGTCAAGGTTTCCCCTATGAAACTAATCTTAGGGTCCACCTCAACATCCAGTTGACCGATGACATTGCCTGATTGCCTAAGTCTCCTTCTTAGAGTGAACTCTGCAAGGATCCTGTCTTGGATTCTTTGAGCCAGCCTGTCAGCTTGTCTTGAATTGCTTGGATTGACAAGTGGCAAGTTGACTAAATCCAGTCTTTCATAGAAGCTCAGGCTTTGGAATTGAAAAACTTCTTGTTGGCCTTGAACTCTGTGAAGTATAAGGGCTCTCCTGTCATCATCATACCTCCACCTTATGATGTAGTTGCCAGTTCCTTGTGGTGGAGATGAGACAGCCCTTGGTATACCTTCCTCAAAGAGACTCCTGATGAGAGAGTCTATAGAGTCCACATTAATGTGAACTTGAGGAAGTTGCTGAGAATGCACAACAGCAAGTGAGGATGGTGAGTCCTCTATGTCCATTCTCTCTGAAGAACTCCCAGGTTCTGTGGTTGTAACAACTTTCTCCCCCTTTTTGGTAGCATCACCCACTTGCATAGGTGAGCTGGAGGATAAGTCAATCACTTCCACAGGTTCTTGTGTTCCTGGTTGAGCTCTCCTTAAAGGTCTCCCAGCTAGTTTTTCCTGCAGATATGAAATCTGGAGTTGCTGATCATTGACCCTGTTTTGCAGGTAGTCACCTGAGATTCCAAGTGACTAACCTTAGAGACTAAATAGGTGCATGTTTTTGACAATTTCTGCACCTTTAGTCTCAAATTCCCCTCATCTTCATCAGAAGAATCATTGGGGGATGAGATGATTGGACCAAAGTCCTCTCTCTCACCACCAGCTTGAGTTTCTTGGCTGCTGGTTTTCCTCTGCTCACTGGCAGCCTCAGTTGAGATGCCAGTGGGCTGAGTTGCCATGGTTGAGGTCTTAATGATGTAATCACTTTCAAAAGTGAGAGCCTCTTCCATATGGACATCCTGAACAGGTTCAGAAGTGTCCACCTCAGTAATAGGTGACTGATGTGGGATAGACTGAGGAGAGTCAGAGGTACTCATCTCTCTTTGAGTAGGGGAGGAGAAGAGAGACTCATGGTACTCACTGAATCCTAAGTCTTCATCAGTGTAAAAGGATAGGTTGGGAATTGGTTGGTTGAGATCCAAAGGCTGGGGATGGTAGCTGTCCCCTGAAGGTTGTTCACTTGAGTGTTGAGACTCAGAGTGAAGGCTTAAGGTTGTTGGGCTAGTGAGCTCATCAGGGTGAGCTTGAGGAACCTCAGCCCTGATAGGTGAAGTAATGGGAGTGGTTTGCTCCTCAGGAGAAGTGGGAGCTCTAGTGTCCACTTCTTCCTGTAAGGTTGAGTATTTGGGGGCCTGCACAGACTCAATAGCCTGAGCAGGGGTTCGTTTGGATTTTCTTTGGTAGGTGAGGGTGATTTCTGGTCTTTTTAGGGGTAAGGATAAAAGAGGTGTGGGTTCAACACTAGCTTGTGTTGCTAGGTTGTCACCTTGAGCAATGAGCTCTAACATTTTTGGGACTAGGGCTGTTTCTACCCCTGAGAAGCCTACAGTTGGCTTCTTCATTATTTTAAAGATGCCGGGCTTCATCTGTCCCAATTTAAGAATATTACTTGTTTCCCTCAACTGTGAGCCCAGTTCACAGTTGAGAATGTGTTGAACATATCTAGGAAACATGTAATACTCTAAGGAGTCTAAGTTTGCAAGTAAATTAGTATAAACAAATTGTGAATACCTGAACTTGACCCCCTGAACCATTCCATGAACTATAAAGGAGAGATCCTCAGGAATCTGGTCCCATCCACCATGCTTGTTTGATAAGCTGTGGATAACCACATGGAGCAGGAATTTCCATTGGGATGAGACCTTCCCTTTCCTAAAGGTCTTTACAGAGAAATCTCCCTCATAGCCCATCTGCTCAAAAGAATGATTAACAGCTTCTTTTGGGAAGGACACCTCACCTTCTTCATCATCCAGCTGCAAATGTTGGTTAATGATGGCCGGAGTGATGAAGATTGTCCTCCCTTGCACTGTGGCAGACAGTGCCTTCTCCCCATCCATAATGACCTCTTGGCAGGTCTTCCAGAATTCAAGCAAGTGATCCTCATATAGAGTAGGATCAATGGTCAGGGAGGTGAAATAGTTTGACAGAGTCAAGAATTGGCAAATCTCTGAGAAACTTGCATCTTTCTCAGAGCTTAACAGAGCAACTTGATTATGTTGCCTGTGAAGTTGCATGGAGAAATCTGGGTTGTTTCTGCGGTTAAGGTTGGCCATTTCAGAAGCTTAAGGGTGAAGAAAGGTAGAAAGCAAAGGCGGTTTAGAGAATTAGGTTAGAGAAATAGTAGAATTGAGGAAGATAGTGGGAAAGAGGGGGAACCGTTGGGTATTTATGTGAAAAGGGATTTGAACCAAAGTTAATGAAAGAGGATAAACTTTGAAATCCGGAAGTCGGTCCCACCTCTGAAAAGGTAGTTTACTTTTGCTCAAAAAGTAGTTTTCTTGGAATTCGAAAAGCTTCCGAAGGTTATTTGTCTTCGGAAGTTTTGATTGAAAAAGCTTCCGAAGCTAAAATGGCTTCGGAAGATTTTCCTGAGAGTCTTGAAGATTTATGCTTCGGAAGAGAAATAAACCCTTGGATGCTTTGTATAGGAATAAACAAAGCTTCCGAAGGTTAATTTTGCTTCGGAAGGAAAAGGTCCTTAAAAATGAATAAGTGTCTGAGATAAGAATTTTAAGCTTCGGAAGATGAATTTAGACTTCTTCCGAAGGTAAAATCTCTTAGACAGTTATTTATTTTGAAGACATGTTTTTCTTCCGAAGATAAAATTTTATCTTCCGAAGTATCAAAATTTTCAAGAATCTAAGGAAAGTCTTCAAAAAGAATTTTACATCCAAAGAAAACATGAGCTTATGAAAGTGATGAACTAGACAACTTAGGACACACATATTTTAAGAAGAAATAATTAGAATTAGTTTTAAGAAAAAGTCTACTCAAAGTTAATCATCCCAATAGCTGATATCAGATACTTAAATCTCTGTTCATCAAAAGCTTTTGTGAACAGATCAGCATATTGTTCATCTGTATGAACTTTGACTAGTTTAATTAATCCCTTTTCATAGTTATCTCTTATTAAATGATACCTGATGTTGATGTGTTTGGTCCTTGAGTGCTGCACAGGGTTCTCAGTGATAGAGATAGCACTATTGTTGTCTATGTGGATAGGAGTCTCTTTGAAGTTAAATCCATAGTCCAGCATCTGATTTTGAATCCAAAGCACTTGAGCACAGCAGCTTGCAGCAGCAATGTATTCAGCCTCAGCAGTTGATGCAGACACACAGGATTGTTTCTTGCATTGCCATGAGACAACCCTTCCACCAAGGAATTGACATCCCCCAGATGTAGACTTTGCAGTCATATTGCAACCACCATAATCACTATCTGTATAGGCATACAGATTGAAATTTGGATTCTTTGGATACCATAGACCAAGTGTTGAAGCACCTTTGAGGTATCTTAAAATCCTTTTCACAGTGATTAAGTGAGACATCTTAGGGTTGGCTTGATATCTTGCACAAATACATGTAGCAAACATGATATCAGGCCTGCTAGCTGTAAGATACATAAGAGACCCAATCATAGCCCTGTATAAGTGTTCATCTACACACTCCCCCTCAAGATCTGGACCAAGGGAGTGGTTTCTGGCTATGGGTGTCTTAGCAATCTTACAATCAGTCATGTTGAACCTCTTGAGTATGTCTTGAACATACTTTGACTGACTTATGAAGATGCCATCTTCAACCTGCTTCACTTGAATTCCCAGAAAGAAGTTGAGTTCTCCCATTGAACTCATCTCAAATCTGTCTTTCATCAGCTTCTCAAAGTCTTTGCAGAGCTTTGGATTAGTTGAACCAAAGATGATGTCATCTACATATACTTGAACCAGCAATAAGTCATTTCCCTGTCCTTTGATGAAGAGAGTTCCATCTATAGTACCTCTCCTGTATCCATGTTTACAAAGATACTCAGATAGTGTCTCATACCACTTCCTGGGTGCCTGATGCAGCCCATAAAGAGCTTTGTCAAGCTTGCAGACATAATCAGGATGATCAGGGTCTACAAAACCAGGTGGCTGTTTGACATAAACCTCCTCATCAATCACTCCATATAAGAAAGCACACTTTACATCAAGTTGGTAGACCTTGAAGTTCTTGGATGCAGCAAATGCCAGGAATATCCTAACAGCTTCTAGTCTTGCTACAGGAGCAAAGACATCAGTGTAGTCAATCCCTTCTTCTTGTGTGTATCCTTGAACAACTAGTCTTGCCTTGTTCTTGATGATGATTCCTCTATCATCCTTCTTATTCCTAAAAACCCATTTGGTTCCAATGGTAGTCTTCCCATGAGGAAGAGGACAAAGGTTCCAAACTTTCTGCCTTTTGAATTGAAGCAGCTCTTGTTGCATAGCTTCAACCCAACTTCCATCCTTTAGAGCTTCATCAACTTTCTTGGGCTCTATCTGAGATAAGAAACAAGAGTGAAGACAAACATTTGCTTCATGGGTTTGTCCTCTTGTTCTTACCCCTGTGACAACATCTCCAATGATGTTTGTGGTGGGGTGAGACTTGTGGATCCTTAGCTGAGGGATCACAGCAAGTTGCTGAGAAAGATCCAAATTTGAGAAATTTAGATCTGGTCTGGAAGATTCACCCTCCACATTATCACACTTATCAAGATTAACTTGATCCAATGAGTGTGTGACATCATTGATGTTGTCATCTATGGTATGGTTATTAGCATCAAGAAATTCCTGATCACTATCACCATCACCATTGTTGTCTTCTACAAGTGAGGTGTCTTTATCTGGTTGAGAGGCCTCTGAGCTGGAATTTGAAGGCATGCCAGATGTATCAGCTGAATTTGTCATTGTTGTGCTGATAGAAACCTCATTTGCTGAAGTAGTTCCAACTGGAGCTGAAGATGTATGAGTTGAAGGTCTTCCTAGCTCAAATCTTGGATCAGGATCACCTGTATTTAAATTTTCTGCAGATCCTGAAACATGCTCACAAGATTTGTTAAAACAGTTGGTAACTAAATCAAGATCAAACAGCCAATCCGGACCAGAACCAGCCACACAAGGAGTGTGCTCATTGAAAGTCACATTGGCTGACTCCTCAACAATTCTAGTTCTGAGATTGTATACTCTATAAGCTTTAGCTTGGAAGAGTATCCAATGAAATGTCCATCATCTGATTTCTCAGCAAACTTGGCAATTTGATCTTTGGTATTCAAGATGGTGCAGGGACATCCAAATGACCTGAGAAAACCAATGAAAGGTTTCCTCTTGTGCCAAAGTTCATAAGGAGTCTTACCATGTGTCTTAACTACTAAAACTCTGTTTTGCACATAGCAAGCAGTATTAACTGCCTCTGCCCAGAAGGTGATAGGCAGTTTAGAGTCAGACAACATAGTTCTTGCAGCTTCAATAAGTGTCCTGTTTCTCCTCTCAGCAACTCCGTTTTGCTGAGGAGTCCTGGGAGCACTATATTGTCTTGTAATACCTTTTTCATCACAAAATGTATCAAGGATTTGGTTCTTGAATTCAGTTCCTTGATCACATCTTATGGTTTTGACCTTGTGATCACATTGATTCTCAACTTTTAAGATGAAATTCTTCAGAATCTCAGGGGTTTCATCCTTAGTTCTAAGGAAGAAACCCAAGTGAATCTTGTAAAATCATCTGTGATCACCAGACAGTAAGAGGTCCTTCCTAAACTCATTACACTGGTGGGGCCAAAGAGATCCATATGTAACAAGTGTAGGGGAGTAGTGATGGAGTTCTTTTCCTTAGGCTTGTGAGATACCTTGTGTTGCTTCCCTTTCAGGCATGCAACACAATGATCATCACTTGTAAACTCTTTCTTTGGCATTCCAGTTACCAGATCATGTTTAATTAATTTATTCATGTTCTTAAAGTTTACATGGCACATTCTTTTATGCCATAGGAAAGACTCATCACTATTTGCTTTAGATAGAAAGCATGAAACTTCTCCAGAGGGAGATGTTTCTTGCAAATCCATCTTGTACATGTTCCCTTTCCTGGGGGCTCTGAGCAGGATATGCTCATGAGGAATGACCACACCAGGCTTGAGAACAATGCACTCATGCTCAGTAAAGAGCATGTTATGACTCTGATCACAAAATTGGGATACACTCAGAAGATTGTACCCAAGCTCCTTAACAAAGTTTACCTTCTCAATGCTGAGCTTACCATTTGTGACCTTGCCCCTTCCAGAAATGTAACCACCTTCATCTCCTCCAAAAGCAACTGGTCCTCCATCAATTCTCTCAAAATTATGGAGTAGAGACCTATTGCCTGTCATGTGCCTGGAACAGCCACTGTCAATTATCCAGACATTCCTGTTTGTCTTGAGCTGTTCCTGCACAAAGAAAATGATTAGTTACATTTGGAAACCCAAGCCTTACTTGTCTTGGGCTCATTAAGTGTAATAGAAGGTAATGCAACAGTAATAGATCCTATGGTTGTACTATGGGGATCTTCAGCTGTTGTTGATGGAGAAACCTCAGTCATTTGGTCTTTCTTAGACTTCCACACCACCTTTGGAGTCTTGGACTTGACCTTCAAAACCTTAGAAGCTTTTGGAACTTCACAAGTTTTGATGACTGACCTTCGGAAGAATCTACAGTCACTGCAGCAGACTTCAGTGCTTCGGAAGAACTCCTTTCTTCCGAGACCAACTTTGCTTCCGAAGGTAATTTTCCATTTACCTTCTTCTTTGATTTGGAGCTTCCGAAGGAAACAGACTTTCCTTCCGAAGCTTGAGACTTCTTGAGACTCTTTGAAGTCTTTGTATTGGTCATGTGGACAGTACTTTTAGGATTGTATGGGCAATCCTTAGCAATGTGAGAAGTACTTTCACACATGACACATAACATTTTCTTCTTCAAAGAAGTCTCCTTTTGAGAGCAAGACTGGCTTTGGTCACATCCCTTCTCCACCTTCATCTTGGTAGATGCTGAGACAGTTCTTTTGGGCTGTGAACTGTTCTTGGAGTTTGATGGTCCAGGCTGTGCAGCAGTGGTACACAGCAGCTCAGTCTTCTTCTTTGCACTGAGATGATTTGAACAAGAACCATGACTCTTAGCTGAGGAGTCTTGGTTGATGTCTTCAGTCCTTACTACTTTGAAACCTGCAGAGATAAAAACTTGTTTCTGCTTAGCATCAAAAGTAGCCTTGATTTCTTGAGCCTTCTTTGCTTTCCTTTTGCTCTTCCTGATCAAGTTCTTTTGGACTTGGTCATCACAGTTGATTTCTTCTCCTCAGAAGGATAGTGGCCCTTGGAAGAATCCTCTTCTTCACTCTTCTCAGAGGAATTCTTCACTATCACTTCTTCATCATCCTCACTTACAGGATCTATGAGAGGAAGCTCATCTTCACAAGTTCCACACCTAGGAGATCTTACAGACAAGATTGTGTGTGGAGGAGCTATCTCATTTGATCCCAGTCCCTGTCTATTTTGATAACAAACTTTGTTGTGCAGGGATGAGGATATCATGTTCTTGAAGGTCTCTTCTTCAAGAACACTCTTCTCTGCCTTGGCTTTGCTGATCACAAGCTCAGCCTGGCACTCAGTCAACTTAGTGATGAGATCTTGGATCTGAGTTCTAAAATCTGTATGTTCATGTTTTAGTACTGAAATGGTTTTCTCCAAGTCCTCTATCTTTAACTTGTAATCATTTTCAGACTTTCTAAAATCAGATTTTAATATGTTTAATGACTCAAGATCAGATCTCATCTCTAAGTTGTAGGACCTGTATCTATTTACTTTAGCAATGCATTCAGGAGAGCAGAGATGTTCCAATACCTTGGCTTCATCATGGTCAGCCATCAGTGCTTGGTTTGGAGAAGCATCTTCCACCTGAAAGCTCCAGTCAAAGCCTCCCTCTTCAACAGCAACAGCAGCATGTTGCTTTGTCTTCTCAGCCTGAGGGGCTTTGTCAGTGTAGTTTGGTCTGGGTTGTGTTTGGCCCCCATTTGCTTTAGGTGCCTTACACTCCCTAGCAAAGTGACCCATAAGGTTACAGTTGTAACACTTAACTTTGCTTTTATCCAGCCCAAACTTGCCACTGGTAGCATTGCTTGGAAATCTTCTTCCTGTCCTCTTGTAGAACTTCTTGGCTCTGTGAGTGAGGAGAGCCATCTGCTGAACTATCTCCATGTATTCCAGGTCATCTGGATGGATACAGTCCAGGTCTTCAAGAGTGAAGAGATAATTCCCACAGCTTTCATCAGCAGACACAAAGGCTTGAGAAGAACTTGTCTCTTGGAATGGGCTTCCTTGAGTAAAGTTCTCCCTTGGTGTCTCCGGGAAGGTGATGAAAGGACCCTTTTGTGAGTTGTCAGGGTAGCATATGAGATGATGTTGGGGTTCTATGCTGTCCCTTTCAACCACATGAAGGGCTGAACCCATTTGATTGTTGGAGTTGCCAGATGAACCTTGCATGTTCATCTCCATCTGGTATCCACTGAGAATCCCATACAACTCTGTCAGAGTAAGAGTCTTAAGGTTCTCAGTCCTCTTGATCACCACACAATAGTGTGTCCATTGCCTAGGAAGTGAGGACATGAACTTCCTTACAATGTCCCTGTTCTCAAGAGGAACTCCTCCATCCACTAGGGTATCCACAATCTCAACATACCTGAAGTATTGTTGGGTCATGGTTTCACCTGCTTTGAAGGTGAAATTCTCAAACTGCTGCTTCAGAAGATCTTTCTTGTTCTCCTTGGCTTCAGAGGAGCCTTCATACATCAGCTTCAGTGCATCCCACAGCTGTTTGGCTGTCTTGCACTTCTTAAAACCTCTGTATACAGAGTTTGGGAGAGCAGTCTGAAGAGCAGTCATGGCCTTCCTGTCAATCTCTACTCTTTTTCTATCTTCATCTGAGTAGTTGGCCACATCTTTAGGAATCATACCAGCACCAGTAGCAGAGGGGGTGCTGGGTATGAAAGGTCCATTCTCAACAGATTCCCACATTCTTGAATCAAGAGACCTGATGAAGCCTTCCATCCTCATGCACCAGGTGTCAAAATCATCAAGAGTGATCAGTGGGGATTTGTTCATGGTTCCAGTCTCCATATCAGTCTTTGAGATGGAAGCCATTTGAAGAGTTTAGTTTTTGTGTGTGTGAGGGATCTTAAGATGGTTAGATCTTATATCAAGAGCCTGGAAAGCTCTGATACCAATTGCAGGACCGTTTAAGGGCTTAAACACAATTACAACACAACAACACAATGAGGAGACTAACTAAACTTTAATCAAACAGTGAACTGGGTTAACCAAAGTGATACAAGGAACACAAGTAAAGCAAGAGACAGAACAAGAGAGTATGGGTTTCAGGAGGCAGTATATTGTTTTCTCAAGTTCTTTTACAAGTGTTACAAAGCATAAAGAAAGATACAAGAACTTGAAATACTTATACTACAACCTACAGCCGGCTATACTTTGAAAGCCAGCTGGATACAATTGACTAGACACTAACAAAATCAATTGTAGGATCAAAAGGCATATCTGCCTTTTGACCTTGTGACTATGACATGCCATAGCTCACATCCTTATACATTACAAAAAGGATAAAGTACATAAAGTGGAAATTTACAGACTCAAGACCTCAATGTACAGTTACCAAAAGCAAGACCCTTTTCACCAACTCATGTAAGTTGGTGACTTTACAGAGATGCAGCGGAAAAGGTGCTTTATGGAACAGTACATCAGATAAAGCATGTGTACTAAAAGTCTTCGGAAGAAATCTGTCTTCATAGGTTGAAGCTTGGAAGACTTTGTCTCTGAGGCTTCGGAAGACTTCATGTTTGGCTTCGGAAGATATTGGTCTTGGCTTCGGAAGATTTTACACTTAGAGTATTTTCTAATGCATTGTGTAAAACTTCCGAAGCATTCTTACCTGCCATGAGGGTTTCACGTTTACCTGCCATGAGGGTTTCACGAACAAGATCTTGACAAAGAACTTATATTTAAAACCAAATGTGAAACATAATCCAATGGAGATATTTGATAACCCAACTGAGAGTAAACATAAACCTCAAAAAGCCAATATATCATAAAAACAAAAGAAAATACCACCACAAATACATGAAAATAGTATTATACCGATACAAACAATATATGATTGATCAAATTCATAAAACATAAAAGATCCCTATAGACTTTGTTATCATAAAATATGCAAATCACACATATTTGATTATCAAAACAGTTCCCAATATAGTTTGATTATAAAAAATTACAAATGCAGATCACACATATCTGATTATCACACAGATCTGTTAAACAACACCATCGGAAACACCTTCGTCTCCGTCGTTATCGACATCAGGGCTCAAAACAAACTTTTAATTGATTGAGTAACAACAGACTATTTATGTTGAACACTCAACGGGTGTAGTGTAAAACGACGATGCAGCGGAGGTGGGTTCTTGAAGAGTTCTCTCATTGAAAGAGCACACTGTGTAGATGCAAATGGCGAGATGAAATTGATTGTATTCTAATGTAAGGTTTTAGATAAAATATGGTAGAGAGATGATGTTCTTTTGGTAGCTGAAGGGGTATCACCCTAAATAGATGAACAAAACCTGAACCGTTAAACGCATTTCTTAGCCGCGGCCCAAGCTGGGAGCTCAGCCGCGGCCCATTTAGGCTGAAAGCTCAGCCGCGGCCCAACCAGGCTGAAAGCTCAGCCGCGGCCCAACCAGGCTGAAAGCTCAGCCGCGGCCCAACCAGGTTGAAGGCTCAGCCGCGGCTCAACCAGGCTGGGGGCCCAGCCGCGGTCCAAGCCGCATCTCCTACTGGCGGAGGCACCAAGCTACAATTTGTGGCGACCGACTAGCATACCACGGGAGCAGGCAGAGCCGCGGCTGGGAGTACATACCCAGTGCCGCGGCTCAGTGTACCAAGACCGGATCGAACACCAGACTTCGTAAAGCTCCCATGGCAAGCACTTATGAAAACCCTCACGTAAAACTTGGCAACCAAGGAACCCTTTCATTGGTTGCAAAGGAATAAGAAAGAAGACAAAACGAGTAATGCCAAGACAATGTCAGGAGGTCAGAACAGCCCCCAAATCCCTAAGTCAACTATCAAGACAAACCACATTAATATTAGTCAGAAACCCTTTACACCAGAAGGGTATGAAACCCTAAACTAGGGAATTTCAGTCCCAGATCATTGACTACAGGTTTCCAAGAATAGAGCCATGCTATGTTCAGTCTCCATGTATCAACACTATAAATACTTCTAAAATTCCACAGGAAGAACCAGATTGAGATCCATACCCATATACATTCACACAACATTAGTTACAAACCATTTACTTATTAATCCTCTCAAAGCTCTCTCAATACAAATACTTATTCTCACGCCGGAGTGTGGTCTCGGGGAGAAATCCCTTTCTGTCCGAGGCGAGGCTCACGGTGTTGTTGTTATCTCACAGGCATAAAAGTCAGCTGAAGCTCGCATCAAGTCCCAGCCAGGTTCTCGGTACTCTGCCCAGCCGAAGCCAAGTTCAGTCGAAGTCCAGCTCAGTGAAGTCCAAGCCCAGTCGCATCCCACCTTTCAGCTGCATTCAGCTTTCTCAGCAATCAAAGCCCCTGCCTAATCCACAAAAGCAACCTCATTTACGCACTGCTCCCGAGTCTTAATCCCTTGATTAAGATTCGTGTAGCAACAGTAGCTTTCCCAAGCGATTCACCATGGTAGAGGCAAGAAACACGTGAGCGAAATGAGGGAGGAAGTAGTGTTTCACCTAATATGGAATCGGGTCATATAACCGGGTCAAGGGTCCTGGGTTTGTTGCATTTCTCTAAAGATCGGAGGAATTCATCAGGTGTGGGAAGATTGAGTGAAGTTGGCTTCTCACAGGGCAGAGTGAAGAGACGGCTCTAGTAGGGTTATCTTGGGGAAATGTGGTGGATCCGAATAGGATCCGCAAATCATTAATCTGGTAAATGGGTTATGAGCGGGAAACTAAAAGTTAGAGGATGGGTAATAGGCTGCCACATGTACAAAATCATTTTTATATATTACAGGTAGGATAATCGTAAGGGTGTGTAATTTTAATTCAAATTTCGAATCAAATCGAATCGAAAATCACAAATTCGCAATTCAATCCGAATTCGATAACTAGACTTCGAATCGAAGCGAATCAAATCGAATTCGAATTTGAAAATTCGAATCGAATTTCAAATCATTGATCTTCGACTCGAATTGAATGTCAAGTTTTTCGAATCCGATTCGAATATTGAACACCCCTAGAGTCAGGATCAGCTACGGGCTCTAGCTCAAACTCAAACTCAGCTCAACTCGTTTACATCTCTAGACCTAACTACGTGATCAAGATGTGTAATTAGCTCTTTTTCCCAAAAGTAGCCCAAACCTAGAAATCTAGAACAATTTACCCAAGTTAAAAACGGGTCGGGTCGGTCACGAAGCTTCCGACCCAACGGATCAAAAACTCATACAAAAGGCATACGGAAGTTGTTCTACTGATGCCATCAGTCGTTTCTTTCTCTTCAAGATTAAGGAATTAGTCATCCTGTTCGAATGTCATCTCCCGCAGAGTAATTTTTCTAACCCTTACATGTTTATGCTTATGCAATCATCAATTACACCTATTCGATCGTTTCATGTTCATTGATTTACAGTTTTACTTCATAGTTTAAGGATCTAGCGTCAAGAGCGAATCGTATTGTTAATTTGAGTCTTGTTCAAGCCGTATAGATGATTAGAATGTGCGAATTTGGTTTGATTTTAGATTTCGAAGCATTTGTGTGTGGAATTAACTGTTAGTTATTGCTGTTATAATGTTATTGGGTTTTGAAGTGAAATAATGCTAATTAGACTATGGGAGTGTTTAGAATCAAGTGTTGAGGGCTTAATCTTCATTGTTTTCTAGGGTTAGGTAATAATGTTGTTTGATTTTCATGATTCAGCTGCTTTGCATTTGTGGATTTGTTGATCTTATTTAGGTTACAAATTACATCACTAACTGAAATTTGTTTAGGACTTGAAATCCTTGCGGTTTTTTTTTCTTATTTTTCTCTCCCTTATACTTGTAATTTCTTCAAGTTTGGGGAGAATTAGAAAATAGATTAATTAATTTGGTATATAAGATGATGCTATGCAGATGCACGAAATGCGTCCTTTTTATGATTTATTACACAAGATTGTGAAGTATTACAAATTAGAATCTTGGTGTATTAAGTTTTGTTGTTGAAATCTTTGAAGGACTCTGGCTTGGAGACTATCAGGGGCATACGGCCAGGGGCGGAACTACCCCCATAAGAACGGGGTCAAGTGACCCCATTGATTTTTGAGTGGGTAGTGAAACGTATAATACCGAAATTTTGTGTGAACCCATAGTTTTTCAAAAGGTGAACCCTTAAATTATTTTCATTTCATAATTAAACCAAAATTTGGTCTTGGTTCGCTGGTTAACAGCGTGTTCGAATTGAGGGCAAGTCACGAGTTCGATCCTTGCAGCATGTTTTATTTTTCACTCCTTTTAATTTGTAAAATTACTCTTTTACCCATAATTTTAATACATTATAACCTATGCCCAAACACTCCCCATCCAATTCCCAATTTCTCATCTTTGCACTTTTGGAACAGCCCCCCTCTCCATCTTTGAACAGCCCCCATCATCGCCATCCAACCTACAGCCACATTATTTATGAATATTCTTGAGAATTTCATAAATATTCTTGAGTATTTCTTGTTGTTAATAAAACCAAATTTAAGTAAACTTTCTTTAGTCAACCAACCTCCCTGATGCTTATTTATGTAAATTGACATACATCGTTTGTTTTTAAAATCATTAAGGATTTTGAAGGACCTAATGCTTAGTGGTATAGGATGCATTTTCTTCACATATACTTAATGGAAACAAAACTAAAACGTCATATAAGAGAGCTATTGTAAAAAAATAAATTTAAACTCTAATAACTTATGTATTTCTTCAAAGTGAAACAACAATCTTTGTCTTCGCTAGAATTACATAAGAAAAGATTACATATTATTCGCCAAATTAGTTCCTCAAATTCACCAAACACCTACCTCAATGCTTCATCAGAAACACTTCGATTCAACCCACAGTTTTATGGCTTGGATTACTCTTTCCATGACTTCCTTAGTCACTTTGGTAAGGAGCTAGAAGTGTTAAGTAATTTCTTAAGAGTCTTTTGATAAGAACCAAGAATGGTTTATTTCAACTATAAATTGAATTAACCTTGAGTATTATGAACAACTATAAAATGTAAACTTTTATTTAATTTTTGTTATTGTATTTTTGTTAACATCTTCAATGCAATTTAATTATGTCTATTCCGACCCGAACCGACCCGATCGGACAACCTTAAAATTTTTATGTTGTTTCGTTATAAATCTAATCACCAAAAACTAGTGACCCCATAAGAAAAAATTTCTGGTTCCGCCACTGCATACGGCATACCCCTGGATTATGTTCTATCATTAATACATGTTCCACACATAGCATATTAGCATCTGATTCTTATAATTCCTGATGAAACTACATTTCCATGGGGATTATCAAATATCAGATATTTACATTAATAGGCATTAGATTGCTATATTACTGATAAGTGAAACTAATTGCAAATATGACTGTAAGACTGTTGCAAGTTATAATCCAGGTTTTGATTAAATATACGTGGGTGTATGATAGTATGTATATTGAGTGTGTTTGGCAAAATGAGCTGGAGCTTATAGTTGTGGCTGTTAGTGTGTGTTTGGAACATGTATTTGTAGATGACAAATGTAAAAAGACATAAAAGGACACATTAACATATACATAATTAATAACTCCAATCCTTCTTCAGGGCAACATGCTAGATTATATGATGTATTTGGTATGTGTTTATTGTGAAAGGGTATTGTAGTGATCTTGCTCTTAAAAGCTTGAAGCTTATATATGAACACTACTTTGAGTAACTTATATTTTTTTAGAGCTTAGCTTATTATTCTGAAATCAGAGCGAAAGCTTTGTTATCCAAACAATTGTTTTTCTCTTTTTACATAAGAGCTTGTATTTTCAAGAACAAAAGCTTAATATTTTGAAAGAACAAAACAAATCCGTAGTATCCATGATGTCTAAGAGATGATAATTTGGTGGGTTTAAAGCAAAATAAGAACTCGCAGCAAGATGGCACTAGAAACACAAAAAGAGAAACTTAAAGCTTTCTTAACCAAAGTTATGTTCATTAATTATTGTATGAAGGATTTCTTACTAAAGTGGACATTAAATGGTTGCAAGTGCATGTTTCTTGGTTGATTTGAAATTTAGAAGCATAAAATAGAGGATTGTCACTTTGTAATCAGCATGAAAGAATACAAAATGCATGATATGAAAAGGTTGTAATATAACAAGCATGGTGGATATGAGATGCAAATATAGTAGTGTCTTGTTGCGACATTAAACCTCTGCCTGAAAAGGAATAGATGACCTCTTGAGTATTAAATATACCACATTTCACTCCAAAGTTGCTAAGAGCAATTCCAATATAGAGAGAAAATTGTAAAATCTAACGACGGTTATAGATAACTTTTGTGCTCACATGAATGCAAGATAAAATGAATTATTTTTTGAGCTTGAACGCAGCTACTTGTACATTTAAAAATGGGTGGTGATTGGTGAACTTTTTCTGGTTGGAAGTTTGATTTTATCTCTGCTTTTGATCATATGCATTATTATTTTTTTGCTCTTAAAAGTGAATCTTTTGTGCTCATATTTTTTTGGGACTTTAATATATTTGGCTGAGCCTTTTCTTTTTCAGATGGTACAATTCACTCCCACCTATAAGCAAGGCCTATGGGACCTTGTGTCTGCTGACCACAACAGCAGTTTCACTGCAGCTACTGCCAATATATTATATTGCATTAATCCATAAGGAGGTCTTTTATCAGTTTCAGGTATGAGCTCTCTTATTAGCCAAATTTAAGTAGAGGTGACATTTTCGACCCATTTACTTATGAACGGGTTGCTTTTGGTTGTCTTTTATCTCAAACGGGTCATAACTCATAAAGGCCAAAAAAAATATATCTAAAAGGAGAATGGGTCAAGTGAGTCGTATGGATTGAAAGTCACACAATCTCTTTGGAACGCACACAACCTCTTAAATCGTTTATCCAGTTAATTTTTATTGTCATTTGGTTTTTGCCATTGTAAGTAGTACATTAATTATTTTTTAGAAAAATAAGAAACGGACAAAAAACATTTGTCAGTTAACCCAATCCCTATCCCTAATCTGTTTGGACCCATTACCCATCCCACCCATTATACCACATTACCACCTCTAAATTAGTCTAATTCTCTCCCTTAAGAATCACAAGATTTTCTTTCCGCATAAAGCCATAAAGCAATAATATCAACAACCATTCCCCCCCCCCCCCCCCCAAAAATCACAAGATTTTCTTTTTTGAGGCATCCCATAACAATTGTAATGTGTTTTTTTAGTACGTCACCATAATTATTTATATTTCAGGTGTGGAGACTTCTTACAAACTTCCTCTTTCTCGGCCCTTTCTCTATCAATTTTGGGATCCGCTTATTAATGATGTGAGTGATTTAGTGCTTCAGTCATGACAAAAGTATTCATGGTTTGACAATTTGGCAGTGTTTATTGTCTTTTTTTAATTACCTTTTTATTTATTATTGTTTAGAGCAAGATATGGTGTTCAATTGGAGAGTGGACCTTTTAATAGGCGTACAGCAGACTTCTTATGGATGATGATATTCGGAGCTTTAACGCTTTTGGTATGTGAAAGATGTCATCATGATGCCATATTTTTATATGGCTATCTTTGAGATTTGTCGGTGCACGTTTTGTTACACCATTAAAAACTTGGAAATATATCTTTTAGCTTTTTATATGAGTTTCATCCTCTCCCTTAAAAATTAAAAAATATATTTTTCTAATTAACATAAGTGCCGCAACCAAAATCTTGATTCTAGTGGTAAAGTTGGATGATGTATTCTAAAGAGGAAACCTTTCTTTTTCCATCATTCAATTTGCCAATTTGGTACTTTATCTCTATGTATTTAGGCATCTGCATTAGTTATGAGACGGCATATGTTGATGTATGAGTTGAGTATATACTAGAGGTGTTAATTCGGCTCATTTACATATGAAGGATTATATTCAGGTAATCAGGTTATGGTCCTAACTGGTATAATAATTAAAGCAGCTTAAAAGGAAACTGGTTGGGTGGAGGTTGAAGGTCACCACAGCGTATTTATAATGCTATATGAAACCTCCTAAATCAGTTTATTTGAAAAACTGGGTTATACTTCCATAAAATGTGTGCTTAATCTCTCCAACTTTTTGTTTGGTTGATTTAAGTCTTGTAGTGAGTTTGTTGGGTCAACTATATAAAATTTAAGTGGTTAAGTACTTAAACTTATGTTTTATTTTGTCAATTAAGTCCCTGAAAATCCTCCCTTTTATATATGTTTGACCCAAAAAACAAACTTTGTGGACTTGGTCAATTATAGAAAAAGATTGAGGGACTTGATCACACTTTTGTGGAAGTATATAGGGTATTTTGACGATAACTTTTTTTTGGTAATCAATTTGACACTAGTAATTCATAAAAACTTTTAAGTTTTTGGACAACAAAAATTTGGTGTCAACGCGTACTACACTACGGTTTTGACCTGAACCTGTTTTATCCTGTTGCCCAAATAAATGTGAACAGTGAACTGTCCATTTTGCTACCTCCAGTGTATACTATTATTAATGTATAATATATGCCTGCATCAATTTGAAAAGTTGTGGTCACTTTTAACCATCATATTACCTATTTGTTTAGGTATTATCTGCCTTACCTTTCTTTGAGTCGTACTTTTTGGGGGTATCGCTGGTTTTTATGCTCCTGTACGTGTGTGGAGCAGAGAATTTCCGAATGCCAACATCAACATTACGGGCTTGTGCAGCTAAAGGTATTCTCCCACCCACCTGTCACTTTCTTTTTCTCTCTTATTAATTTCGTAGAACAACAAATATAAATTAGGATGTTGTGAAATGGGCGGGTTGGGTATGGATCAAAGTGGGTTCGGGTTTGAATTGTAGCTTTAAGTATGTATTAAGTTAAGTCGGGTTTGTGGGTTGACGGTTGACCCATACACACTTATTTGTCCAATTTTTGAGATTTTTTTTAATAATTAGTGCTTGAAAAATGATTTTAAAAAACTGCAATATCAGAGTTATAGGCAGATGTCATAAAATAACAATGTGCAATAGGTGGTGGTCTGTTTGGTAATTATAACCTTATTCTATCTTTTTTGGTAATTACAATTTCTTAAGGTCTACTTTGGCAAAACCAGTGTAAAGTTATAACCAGACATGGGCCAGTAAAATTTATTTAATTACCAGGTAGGGATAATAGCGAACTTTAATTACCCAGTAAATCTATGAAGGAGATGCGAAAATTTTGAAGGAAAAAAATAAATAAAATAACTGTATTTTTTTTTCATTTATAATTTTATTGGGAAAGAAGAGGGGGGGGGGGGGGGGGGGGGGGGGGGGGGAGGGGGGCATGCAAGTTCCTTCTATGGTTGCATCACATGCTAGCTCCTCCTTCTGTGGTTGCATCAATGTTTCAATAATTTTCAACCCGTTTTGACCCCTTTTAAATTAGCTTAGGTTTTATATTTTACCATTTGTGTCGGTGATGATAAAATATGGCCAGCCCATATTTAGATAAATGGCTAGAAACCGCCACCTCTACCATGAACCTACATGGTGTATCTTGTATGGACCCACTTGACCATGGGCTTTCCGCTTAGGGTTGAATACAATAGCCAATATTAGTCTCTTAGCTCTCCACACTATTTGCAGGCATTCTATTTGCCATGGGCCATGCTTGCTATGGATGTGATATTCGGTTCACCACTCGGCCCTGATCTATGTGGCATCATAGCTGGCCACTTATACTACTTCTTGACAGTTTTGCATCCTCTATCCGGGGGGAAGTTTATACTGCAAACACCGAAGTGGGTGTATCCTTTTTTACTATTTCTGCATAACTACTCTTGCTTGCCATCTAATTTTCAATACTGATATCAATTACACTTCTTTCTAGAGCTAGCAAAATGGGCGGGTCGGGAAACGGGTCAAAATGGATATAACTTTTTTGTAGGTGTTGCCCAAACCTGAAACATTTTTTTCTCCAAATATATGATGGGCTTTTCCCATAATATGATTTGAAAAATAATACTATTTTAATAAATATATATATTTTTATAATTTTGGAGATTTTTAAAAGATAGTTTTGTCGACTTTCAACCTGTTTTCTTTAAAATTATTTTTCGATATAATTCGTTTCACCTGTTAAGACTCTTAACACATACTTGAATCGACTACCTCTGTACCTCATACGTACTAGGTCCAAATTACTACCTGTACTTTTAAACACGACGTGTTGTTTTCTATGAAATTTCTTAACTTGAAATTTTGCCTAGACATAAAATAGTTGCAAAGTATAGAATTGGAGCTCCGACGAATACGCCAATGCGAGAAAGTAGCAACACGAGTGGGGCGTTTAGAGGAAGATCTTATCGCGTTGGTGGTTAACTGTTTGTTATCAAGATCACTACGATTTTGAAAACATGTTGAGGTGAGAATTTTTGACACATTGTTGGACATCGAATGCTATTTGTAGGGGAAAGTGTGTCAAGAACTCATGAATTTTCTAATCTATAAGTACATTTGTTGCAGTCTATGGTCGAGTGTGCACAAAGTTGCTTTTTCAATAACACAAATAAGGGGTTGACTTATAACATTCCTGATAACATTACTATACCTTAAAAATCAAGGTCGGTGGCCAATGAGATTGTGCCACCGACTTCAGTTTTAATATATATTAGCTTTGTTTTGTCTTTAACAACAATTGTTGACCTAGAACACTTGGTAAGTGGGAAGGTTTTCAAAGTGTTGGTCCGGGGTTTGACCCTTTGGGTTGACAAGTTTTTAAGCTGCTTTATTTACATTTTGATCTTTTTCCCTTGGTACTTTTTAAAAACTTTATAAGATGTCACTTTTACCCCCCTTAAGTTTCTAAAGCTTTAAGTTTACCTCTGTGCAATATAAATTCAAGTCCGTTTACGTTTAGACATACTCGGGTCAAATATAAAATGTTTCCAAACTTAACCCTATACAAGCAATGGTCAGTTAGTTCAAAAATAACATGACTATTGCGGTATTCAAATTTCCCCGTCCATGCACTTACAAAAACGACCCAATGATAGAAAATATTTCAGCATTATTGTGTTTTTTAGATTATCAAATACCCTTCTCTTCAAAATCAACTAGTTGTATTCTATTTAACGCTTCGCGTGAGTCTTCAATGATTAGCGCTAGAAATACAAAATATAACAATTGATACAAACACTTCCGTTTGATAGATAGTGTAACAACAATGATGTATACATCCGTATTGTTTATTCCAACTGACACAAACAAATGATTATAGCCTAATTAAGTTATAATTCCAAGGCTCAGATTAAGTTATAATTCCAAATGACAGCCATATTTTAGGTCTCATCACGACCTTCACATATGTAATACACATCTAAAGCTGCGACATGTATGGCGACATCACAGTCGAAGATTATAGGCAACTCAATATGAATTACAAACGATGAAGAATGGGTGTCTCCCTAATGTAAATCAGGGTATAAATTAATCAGCTTCAAAGCACCAAACTATACTATATGCTATTGTATAACTATAAGCTGCATAACCGCAACCATGTCTTAAATGAACTGCCATTCGTCATCATTGACAAATTAGAATTAAATCACAACCTCAGCAACATGATGCTACATCGAAAAATAGTTTTTACTATGTCTCATATAGCCTTTTGCTCGTAATCATTAACCCGAAGATGAGTATTAGACTAACAACGACCCATCATTGACCTGTTGCAAATAATCATTAACCTGTTACAAATAATCATTGATGTGTTAGAAACGATCATAGGTAATAGCACTAAGAATCAAATGACAAAATCAACATCTTACTCAAGCATACATCTCGACTGTACAAAACCAATCTCATTAACAACCCAAGACAAATTAGGGAATTTGTCCTTGTTAACCAGTCTCAAATAATAGACCAAAAACCATCTCAGATGAGTAGAAACTCGGCATCATTGATTGAGCGACAAACCAAAACAATAGACAAGTTAATAGATTGAGGGTAATCCATTATCCACCCTCACAAATCCTTGAATCTAAACAAAACATCAAAATAAATTGGAAAATGACCATTTTTCAAGAACAATAAACCTTTAGGGCGTTTGTTTCGCGGAATTTGTTGGAATTGGATTTTGAATTGGAATTAGAAGGAGTTGGATTTGGAATTCAATATTTTTTAAATGATTTGGAATTCAAAGAATTTGGAATCTATGAAGGTAGCGGTGTTCAAAATTGGATATCGAAAATTTTGGATAGTATAACATAATACACTTATGTTTCACATATTAACATAATACCCTTTTATTAATATATTAACATATATAAATAAACGAACGTAAATGAACAAACATAAACGAACATATATGAACGAACATAAACGAACGTTCATGTACGTAAACGAACGAACAAAACATGTGTTTATGTTTGTTCGTTTAACTAAACGAACACAAGTTTTTGTTTATGTTCGTTCATTTACTAAAGAGTAAATTACTATTTTCGTCCTTGGGGTTTGACAAAAATCACGCTTTCAGCCCAATACTTCATTTATTACACTAACGGTCCAATAGTTTCAAGTTTTGTTTCAATTTTCCAAGCCATTAACTCTATTAGTGTAATTCTGTTAAGTTAATGTGAATTGACTATATATATTACCTTAGTAAATAAAAATAAAAATATATCGTCATCATCTAACCATTATCATCATCATCTAACCCTAACCCATTCTCTCTTGCTATTCCTTCATCACCACCACCATTGCTCACCACCACCACCCCACCACCCATCACAGGCAACCATCTCCACCGCCATCTCCGGCCTCCACCACCAAACTACATCCTCTTCTCTCTCGTCTCAAGACCACCGCCCACCTCCGACACTTTTTGTCTACTCCCACACTCCTTTCCAAACCCAAATCATATATACTCTTAAAGCAAAATCTGGCGGGGTTCTGTGTTGGTGGGTGGTGGCCGGCGATTTCAGATCCCCCGTGGTGGTGAGCATGGTGGTTGCAGGTGGTGGGTGGTGTAGGTGGCGGGCGAGGAGGGCGGTTGTAACATCCGGCATTTTCAAGTTATAAACCCGAACCCGAACTAAAATCGAACTATCTTACGATATGAATTTCTTTATTTAACTTATTTTATTTATATTAATGAATTATATAGATTAGATGTGTAGTTTAAATTGATTTATTCAATTTATCATTTAAACAACTTTAATAACTGTTGATTTATAAATAATTCTTTTCATAAAATAATAAACTTATTAATCATGCTACAACAAATAACTAAATGGAAAAGACTTATTAAAACTTATAAAGTTATAAAATGACTTTTATTATACTTATAAAGTTTTATAAGTAATTATGAATTTTAAATATTGAAAATAAGTAATCAAATTATAAAGTTACAGTTTTATAAAAGTTATAAAGATTAACAAATAAATAATTTGATTGATTATTCAAATTAGTTTTTATAAAGTCTATAAATATTTTATAAAAAAGTTGTTAAAATTATAGTCTTCAAGAATTAAATTTTAAATTATAATTATTCTTTTATTTATTTAAATTATTTAATTTTATATTTATTAATTCCAATCATAACCCCCTTTTAAAAGACTTATAAATCACCATTAACACCATTCATAACCTCCTCCTAACCTCAAGTATAAAAGCAAGGCTTAGGCCTCACTTTTCATTGCTCATTCTCTAAAAACCTCACTCTCATATCTTTCTTTCATCCATTGGGTATGATGAATTTGAAGAATTTTTTTATTTTACAAGAAATTTCAAGAATTCTAATACTAAGGTAATCCTTTATGGTTTTTATATTATACATTTTAATCATCCTAACATTCAATTGTTCTCATGACTTATGTTATTACTATATTCTTTCTTCTACCAAACCTCTTTTTATTTAATAATTATCATTTGATCATTAACATTTTAATAATCACTAATCTTATAATAATCACTAACATTCCTAAATTAAGCTAACAACACACTAACATAAACAAAGAATCCCGTTTGCATATGGACGGCTATGCCGCCGCATTCGGTTATTCTGCAAGATTATTGTTCTAAATGATGGCTATGCCAAAGTCTTAGAATATTTTTATAACTCAAATGAAGACTAATATACCATATATTAACATAATAAATTGTTCTAACCCGTTTCATGTATTAACAATTTTAAAAGTGCACATAAGTGCCTTACTACAATTCTGGCAGAATATAGTCTTACTTCAACCGACTATAACTTGATCATAACAAACTAAATTTGGGTAAACTCAGACTCCAATGTTAAGTTCATTGAATTACCTTTCCAACGACAGTTTATACGTCTTCAAAATCAATCGGACGACTCAACAATAGCCTTCACAAAAAAGTGCGCATTTCAGCACCTTCTGTCTTGTGATGCTTGTTGACTATTTAAAGATCTTTTCATAAAAATGTTTTGAATGAAAGTTGTCCGGGAGACTTTGAACTAGTCAAGTATAAATTTTATAATTTTATGAAACCGTTTGCTATTTTAAAACTGTTCAAACACATACCAAACATTCTGTCCAGAATCTAAAATGATGCAATAATCCTTTTTCAATCTACCTTTCGCTTTTTAGCATTCTCTAAACGTTCTAACTTCTTGTAATGAATTCCAACATCAAGTTATTGTTTTTCTATCATTTAGGAGATCACCTTTGACTCTTGACATCCAAGCTTTCTTATGTACTCTACAATCATCAATATACTTGTTGTTTTCCATGTGAGTATTTCCATACCCCTTTTTGCTTCTTTCACACTGGGGTGAAACATGTTAACTTATACTATTGCACTTGTAAACTTATTTGAGACTTGTAAACCTATGGCAATTCATCTTGTAAAGTTGTGGTTAGTTGAACTTTTGTGGTTACCATGTTATGGCGTTATATGTACAATCATTAACTATTGCTAGCCCAGCGAAGTCATAGATCTATGGGTAAGGACAAGCCTGCTTGGTGATCCAAGTACACTTAGCTGATCGTATATACTTTTAACGTTTGAGACTTGTAAAACTTTGATTTTAGTTTTATCTTTGGTGTAAAATTTGTATGTTCTTTATTTATCATGTTCAACATCCCTATCACTTTATTCACTAACTTATGACTTGAATGCCATCTTTTATATACTTATGTATTGAAAATATGGAATGCTCACAAATTTTTTGTGACCTTTTTTTTAACATGTTTCAGGAATACCCCAAGTTGTGATCTACTCTTTGAAGCTTGCACATCTAGGAATGGACCTAGTTAATAAATGAAATACGAATGATTTGTTACATTCTATGTTATGCTTTTAAATTCTTTGAGACTTATGTTGTATTGATACAATTGAAACTTATGTTAAACATATTGGATTATTAATAGCGTTATGTGGCTGTGAACGATCTTAACTCTCACTCCTTGACGTTTCCGCCGTCAAGGTTGGGGTTGTGACAGATTGGTATCAGAGCCCATAACTATAGGGAATTAGGTTATTAGAAATGGTGACATAGACTATAGTTGCATGAAACATAGAAGATCATTACACTTGGTTCTTACTTATTGTTGCATGCTACATAATGCTATGCCTTTTGTGCAATTGATGTCTTAGCATAGGATTGCCTTATGTATGCTTAAACTTAGTTACTTGTCTCCCTAAACTTAACTTTACTCTTTGATTCTCCCCGACAAATGAACTTCCTAAAACTTATTCTCAACTGACATGTGGAATCTACACTTATCATCGGGGTTCAATTCCTTAGACTCTATGTCTAATCTATGAAAATCTCATCAAGGTTTTGATTTCATAAACCAAAGAAATTTGTGTGACACATAGACACCTGTATTCTGGATTTCCTGGCAAAAGGCCTTCGGGCTAAGGCAAGCATATCGTATAAATCTCATTGTGAGACCAGTTATGCTTACCTGGGGATTTCTGGGATGAGTGATAAACTATGGTCAACATACACAAGTCTCTATGGCAAATGGGTCAATTTACCTTGACGTGTCAACGATTCCAAATGGTAATGCGTTACCAAATGGAACCATCCTCTTTGTATCTTAAAAATCTTTGATTCCTTGAACTGGTATCTCTTCATTCTTATCACGCATAATGTTCCTGTTAATATTGAACCTAATCTACATTTCAACTCTTACGTTTAAACACCGTTATACGTTGAGCGTTTCATGTAACTATTTCCATATCTTGACCAACGTGAACATGGATCTTAATATACCCAAAGATATTGGGAATCTAAACCAAATGGTCTCAAAAACTTTAAACCGTTACTTATGGTTCTCAAGTCTTCTTAAGGATGTGTCCCATAACTAAGAACATGCAATGCTATAGGTGGAATTCCTACATCTCGAGATACTTTGTCTAGGCAAAGTGTAAATGGTGATTTGACTCGATCATTGAATCCATTTACTGACTCGAAACTCTTGAGATGAGTGGTCACTTATAAGTACGCATGTCTTTAATAAGGTTATGGCTGATCTCGTATCTTGAGAAGTCCATGTATTCCCTTCGATTGTGAATCGAATGTTCACATCTCATTATGATGTCGAATCATTCTTGTCCTTGATTTTGCCTTCCTGATTTAAATTATTCAAGATTTTACACCATCATAACAAATTCTGCTATCTCGAACTTTGATCTTAAGTTGTAAGCATGATTTTTCCTTTTGTTACATTGATGAAACTTGAAATTTTCCGAATTTCTAATTGATACTATTTTCCTTTCGTCGTTAAGTCAAACTCCGTACCGTCTGCACCGTGAGAGATGCAAGTGTTTGCAAGCCAACTTATGACTAAGAACACTCGTATCTCCTAAATGATTCTAACTCATCAAAACAGGGGTGATTCCCTTATTTGATGATTTTCTATTCGTTTCGATAAATGGTTTCCAATTGTGATTTATAAATTTCATCCTCTGGATCGGGGTGATTTCCTTATCCCGAGGATTGACTTCAATTATTTTCGTTTGGAATGGCATTTCGCAAATGACATGATCTCACCAAAATAGGATTGAAACCCGTACTTTGGTGACAAATGTCAATCTTCGATTGTTTTCTTGCTATTATGAAATTCAATCATCAAGATAGGCGTAAATTCCATACCTTGATGATAATATCATCTTTAAGAATTGTATTTGTTCAAATGAGACGTCTTCATCAAAGTAGGAGTGAATTCTGGATTTTGATGAAGAAGTTCATCTTGTTATATTTTGTTTTTGTAAAACTTCACCGTTAAGATAGGAGTGATTTCCCTTACCTTAACGGTGAGTTACCTCGTCTTATTTTTGTGGATCCTCAACAAGGAGTTGGGATCGAACTTTTTGATTGGTAAGTTAGTGGTCATACCTTGGGAATACACCATCAAGTTAGGAGTGAAAACCACACCTTGATGACTATTCTCATTTTTTGATCTCCAACTTACCAAGGTTTTAATCAAGTGACAAGAAACATGTAGTAACTTGAAGGGTGAACCAATGTTAGTGTTTGGACCTATCAAGCCAAAGCATGATTTCTGAACTTGAAAGGAGACCCGAACACTCTAGGTTGATTTTGATTCCGAGCTTGGAGCATTTGAATTCTTAAATCGATTTCTTTCCCTTTATCTTCATGTTTTGACTCGATCTAGCTACATCGAACCATTATTTCTTACTTATCAACTTTCACTTTGAGTTATCATCAACATATGATTGTGTGATGGTAGCCTTCTTAAACAATCTTTCTACTAAATAAGGGCATTATCAACTTGTGTTCATGTCTTTCTAGACACATAAATGTTCTCAGCTGTGCTTATGGGTATGATGAACCGCGTGTGCAAGCCGTACTTAGAAAACTATTTGCCGTTGCCTTTGTCGTTGATATTCTGAATTGTTTAAATTCCAATCCGATCATGAACGACGTTTTTGTTTAACTTTTTACCCATAATTAAAAATACAATTCCCATTATTTTGGATAACTTTGAACTCATAATTTTGAAAATCTCTAAATCTCTATCTTGACTGCGACTCACAAGACTTGTTATTCATTCTGATGGGGACAAAGATGATCATGAATTTCCGCGATTGGTATTCATGGTTGGCATAAAGGAATGATGACGTAGCTGGGTATATGTTCAAATTGCCTTGTACTTCTTGATGTCCTTTGGTGCATTATTGACCTATTGGCTTGTTTCTTCATTGATTTTGGCCTCCTAAATCTTAAACACATTATCCCAAATCTCTTAACGACCCTTAATAATCTTTTCCGAATGACTTCCCCTCAAATCCACACTTATCCTGAAAATCTATTACAATGATGTCCTCATTCTGAATTGAATCTCTAACCTTAACGAACACAATCCTTATATCAGCGTTACACTAGTTAAGCTTGAAACCTTAATGGCATAAGTAGACAAGAATCAATCATCTAAGATCTATGTTAAAGTTATTACTTGAGAAGCTTTTATATTCCATCCAAAAACATCCTAAACTTATCTCCGAGTCTCGTGTCACACCAATACTGCGTGACAAAACCTTCCCGAATGTCTTGAACCATTTAAGGTACAAACATTTATTAATTAAAAATTTTAGATTAACAATCTTGTAACCTTTGTCAAGGAGCACATGAAATCATAAATAATGAACTTAACAAACTTAAGCATACCATCCCATCATAATTAAACTCATTTGAATTTAAACGTTCCAAGTGTCACTTGCGAATGTGTCATGAAATCCAAGTCTCCTCACATCCTTGAAATTAGTCTTCTTGTGATTAAATTTCGGGACGAAATTTCTTAAAGTAGGGGAGACTGTAACATCCGGCATTTTCAAGTTATAAACCCGAACCCGAACTAAAATCGAACTATCTTACGATATGAATTTCTTTATTTAACTTATTTTATTTATATTAATGAATTATATAGATTAGACGTGTAGTTTAAATTGATTTATTCAATTTATCATTTAAACAACTTATAATAACTTGTTGATTTATAAATAATTCTTTTTCATAAAATTATAAACTTTATTAATCATGCTACAACAAATAACTAAATGGAAAAGACTTATTAAAACTTATAAAGTTATAAAATGAATTTTATTATACTTATAAAGTTTTATAAGTAATTATGAATTTTAAATATTGAAAATAAGTAATCAAATTATAAAGTTACAAGTTTTATAAAAGTTATAAAGATTAACAAATAAATAATTTGATTGATTATTCAAATTGGTTTTATAAAGTCTATAAATATTTTATAAAAAAGTTGTTAAAATTATAGTCTTCAAGAATTTAAATTTTAAATTATAATTATTCTTTTATTTATTTAAATTATTTAATTTTATATTTATTTCAAATTCCAATCATAACCCCCTTTTAAAAGACTTATAAATCACCATTAACACCATTCATAACCTCCTCCTAACCTCAAGTATAAAAGCAAGGCTTAGGCCTCACTTTTCATTTGCTCATTCTCTAAAAACCTCACTCTCATATCTTTCTTTCATCCATTGGTTATGATGAATTTGAAGAATTTTATTTTACAAGAAATTTCAAGAATTCTTAATACTAAGGTAATCCTTTATGGTTTTTATATTATACATTTTAATCATCCTAACATTCAATTGTTCTCATGACTTTATGTTCTTACTATTATTCTTTCTTCTACCAAACCTCTTTTTATTTTAATAATTATCATTTGATCATTAACATTTTAATAATCACTAATCTTATAATAATCACTAACATTCCTAAATTAAGCTAACAACACACTAACATAAACAAAGAATCCCGTTTGCATATGGACGGCTATGCCGCCGCATTCGGTTATTCTGCAAGATTATTGTTCTAAATGATGGCTATGCCAAAGTCTTAGAATATTTTTATAACTCAAATGAAGACTAATATACCATATATTAACATAATAAATTGTTCTAACCCGTTTCATGTATTAACAATTTTAAAGTGCACATAAGTGCCTTACTACAATTCTGGCAGAATATAGTCTTACTTCAACCGACCATAACTTGATCATAACAAACTAAATTTGGGTAAACTCAGACTCCAATGTTAAGTTCATTGAATTACCTTTTCAACGACAGTTTATACGTCTTCAAACTCAATCGGACGACTCAACAATAGCCTTCACAAAATAAGTGCGCATTTCAGCACCTTCTGTCTTGTGATGCTTGTTTGACCTATTTAAAGATCTTTTCATAAAAATGTTTCTGAATGAAAGTTGTCCGGGAGACTTTGAACTAGTCAAGTATAAATTTTTATAATTTTATGAAACCGTTTGCTATTTTAAAACCTGTTCAAACACATACCAAACATTCTGTCCAGAATCTAAAATTGATGCAATAATCCTTTTTCAATCTACCTTTCGCTTTTTAGCATTCTCTAAACGTTCTAACTTCTTGTAATGAATTCCAACATCAAGTTATTGTTTTTCTATCATTTAGGAGATCACCTTTGACTCTTGACATCCAAGCTTTCTTATGTACTCTACAATCATCACTATACTTGTGAGTTTTCCATGTGAGTATTTCCATACCCCTTTTTGCTTATTTTCACACTTTGGGGTGAAACATGTTAATATACTATTGCACTTGTAAACTTATTTGAGACTTGTAAACCTATGGCAATTCATCTTGTAAGTTGTGGTTAGTTGAACTTTTGTGGTTTACCATGTTATGGCGTTATATGTACAATCATTAACTATTGCTAGCCCAGCGAAGTCATAGATCTATGGGTAAGACAAGCCTGCTTGGTTGATCCAAGTACACTTAGCTGATCGTATATACTTTTAACGTTTGAGACTTGTAAAACTTTGTCGAGGTTTGATTGTTGCATTGTTCATAACATCCCTAATCACTTTATTCACTAACTTATGACTTGAATTGCCATCTTTTTATACTTATGTATTGAAAACTATGGAATGCTCACCACATTTTTATGTTGACTTTTATTTAACATGTTTCTAGGAATACCCCAAGTTTGTGATCTACTCTTTGAAGCTTGCACATCTAGGAATGGACCTAGTTAAATAAATGAAATACGAATGATTTGTTACATTCTATGTTATGCTTTTAAATTCTTTGAGACTTATGTTTGTATGATACAATTGAAACTTATGTTTAAACTATATTTGGATTATTAATAGCGTTATGTGGCTGTGAACGATCTTAACTCTCACTCCTTGACGTTTCGTTTCCGCCGTCAAGGTTGGGGGTGTGACAGGCGGTGCAGGTGGCGGCGAGGAGGGCGATGCAGGTGGCGGGCGGTGCAGGTGGTGGCGATGGATGGCGGTGCAGGTGGCAGGTGGCGGGCGGTGCAGGTGGCAGGTGCGTGCTGTGCAGGTGGGTGCAAGTGGGGCGATATAGGTGGCGGGCGATGCAAGTGGCCACCGGGGAAGGCGGTGCATGTGGCCATCGGAGAGGATGGTGGAGGTGGTGGTAGAATGTGTATGCGTGAGTGTAGGGTTTTTTTGGAGAGAGAGACGGAGAGAGAGAGAAGAGAGAGAGAGAGAGAGGGAGAGAGAGAGAGAGAGATAGAGGGAGAGAAGAGAGAATAAAGTGAGAAAGCAGATAAGGGTGGGGAAGGAGGGGGTGGGGATAAGGGTAAATTTGTCATTTCAAATTAACTTAATAGAAACGGTGTTATGGTTCAGGTGAATTGAAACAATCCTAAAACTATTGACCGTCAGTGTAATAAATAAAGTATTAGACTGAAAGCGTTATTTTTGTCAAACCATAGGGACGGAAATAGTAATTTACTCTTTACTAAAAAACGAACATAAACGAACTTTCTGCCGAACAGTTCATGAACGTTCGGTTCATTTACAGGTCTACCTCCTAACAATAATGTGAAGTCTTCTGCCAGGATAACCTTTTATTAAAAAGTTTCAATAACAGATGTACAATTTTTGTCACGTTAAATAGATACTAGTATAGTTAGAACTTAGAAGTAATGCAGACATTTATATAATATATTAATTAACAACATGAGTGCTACAATATTTAATTTAATAGTATTTCTTATTTTGCCCAGAGGTTTGATGGAGATGTTTTTTAATCCCTTAAGACTTTTAACTTTTGCTACAACACATTTGTATTTTATGAATTTGTTATAGAAGATAAATAAGTTATTTTTTTATTTTTTTATTTTCATTCTCTCATTTTTAACATATATAAATTACTTTTAAAACCGTTTTATTTTCTTATGATTTTGTTTATTGATAATAACTTTCGTTTGTAGACTTTTTTTAAGAAACGAAATACTCAGGCAGTTACCGTCACGGTACCATGACGAATCGAACCGATTATGACAAAAAAAAATTAATGCATTGATATTATCGGTACCAAATATTCACCTTTATGGTTTTTGATGAAGCGGGCTAATAACAACCTAGGTAACGTAACGCAGCATTGGAAAAAGTGACATGTTTCCTGCCGCGTAGCGTGGGGAGCAAACTAGTTAAAACAAGGGTTATTGGATTTTTATAATCCAAGTTTCATCTATTGGTCGAGATTAATCACAACTCAGTAAATGTTTACAGATACTCCCAAATTTAAGTTTATTTTCCTCCAATGATATCTTACTAACTGAGAGTTAACCCCGTTAGTTTTTGATGACGTGGATTGTTTTGTGGCCAAAACACTAAACAGAAAGTTAAAATCCATCATCAGGTCCGTCAATTTGAAACTTTCGCATCCAAAAAACCGTCAACCTCCACCTCTTGATTTGAACCACCGAACTTGTTGGAGGTAGATTTTAAGTCATGATGGAGGTTAGACAATGAAAAACGGACCTAACTGAGACTAGACAGTGCTGAAGTTGAAAAATGACTCTATTTGGCCTTATTTAATAAAAAAAACTAACAAGTGTTAACTCTCAGTTACTATGGGATTATTGGAGGAAAATAAGTTCAAATTTAGAAATGTCTGTAAATATTTTCTGAGTTGAGATTAATCAAAACCAATAAATAAAAGTTAAAATTATTAAAATCTAATAACTAGATTAAAAACAATAATAATATAAATCTATATCTATATAACTTATAATAAAAGACTAACTATGGGTACACATGACGTCTTTTTAGCACGTCCACCTAAGCGTCACATGTGTATTGCCACATGTGTATTGCCACATGTCGCTACATCCTTTAATCTTGAGTTACTATAAATTTGGAAAGTATTAACTCATATCAATTACAAATTAACTCATACCAATTACAATAAATATCATATTAATGATCAATTATTATTTTTAACTATTTTGATATTTTTTATAATAAATGTTATTTATGTTAACAAATAATGATTAATTTATTAATTTTAGTATTACCATTAAAAAATTTCGTTATATTAAAATAAAAGGTCCTGTCATGTTTTCTTTTGAAATAATATTTTTTCTCTTAATCAATTTTAATTGTTTCTTGTCTTATTTACGTATTATCGTTACATACTTTAATAGAGTTTATCAAATTTGTTCATTAGTTAGTAACTTTTTTTATTTTTTATGTTCAATTGTTCTACATTCATTTGTTTCTATTGTCGAATATCGTAATTTTTTGATATCATTATATTAAAAAGTTTTTAGTTTATCTTTTCAACATTATATATATATTTATCATATATATACATTTTACTGTAATTTATTTACTTATTTTAAATATTAATCTACCTGTGTAACATACGGGTCACTAACCTAGTTAGATGTAATAAAAAAGCTATAACCAATAGATTTTATTGTTTCCACGCTATATCTACCTCCTTTCTAGAACCACATTCAACGGCAACAATCAATCAATCAATCAATCAATCAATCAACCAATCTTACACAAATCTTCATCAGTAGATCGAAATCGATAATCCGACACCATCATGTCGTGGCAAGCTTACGTCGATGAGCACTTGATGTGCGACATCGAAGGCAACCACCTCACCGCCGCTGCCATCATCGGTCACGACGGCACCGTTTGGGCTCAGTCCAACACCTTCCCTCAGGTCTATCTTCTATTCAAATCTGTTGATTTACGCTGTTTTTATGCTTCCATTCATGCCTTCAACTCTGTTTGCTGCTGATTTTGACTCGGATCTGAGTATCCGACCCGATCCGATCCGATCCGATTCGGTTAGGTTAGGTTTTGGAGTTCAGGTTTTGTGATTCGAGGAGTTGGTGGTTGATTTGTTGATCTGGCTTGTCGATTGATGATTTGTTGATTTCGGTTGTTTTGAGGTGAAATCGGTGTTAGGTTAGTTTGTGATTTGAGCTTGCGATTGATGAAAATTGGAAGTGATCGAGTGTTTGTTTGCTTTGATCTGGTTTTGTTTTGCTGAGGTGTCGATGGATATGAAGTTGAGGTTCCAGATCTGTGAGCAACTTATTGAGTGATGAAATTGTTAACTGGTGACATGCATGGTTGTAATATGAGTCGATTTACAGTATGTTTCATGGAGTGTTTGTTTATTAGCACTTTTAATCAGTTTATAGTGTTTTGGTTTGTTATAAGCGGTTTTAGGGGGTTTGGATTGCTGATCTAACTGTTTGACTGTTTTTCTTGTTATGTTTGACTGAAGTAAGCATCAGTTTTGAATAAACAGTTTGAAGTTAGATCCCAAAGTGAGTAAAAGCAACCATTTTAGGGCCCTAATTTTGTTTTCTAGTTTTAGCATGGGTTGAGACTTGAGAGTATAAGTTTCATATACAATCCACATGCTCAGGCTCCACCCTGTCTTTCCAACTATGTTAAATTCAAGGTAAATTGCTGGATATAGTAATGGATTGTCATATGTGAGTCTGGGTGAATCTGGTTGTATTCATATTATGATTTGTTTATCAAATTTTTTTTGATGAAAATCGTGGTTTATTATTTTGCACCAGCATATGATTTTGCTAACAAGGGTGGTGAAATCGGAGTATGATAATGGTTCCAAGTAACGGGAAATTATTGTTTTAGGGGCTCGATATATAATTTCGCTAGGCCCCAAATACCCCTAAACTAGGATGTCAGATCTCAATAACGCTAGTTGAGTGTATCTCAACTTGAAACACATATGAATACAAAGGAGCTAAAGTGGAGTGTTTATATACACATGGCTTGGTCAGGTTAAAAGCTTTACACAAGTATGAAAAAACAGAAAATTTGTCTCTTGGAGTCTTGGATACATCAGCGAATGCTTTTGGAGGATATCTTTCTACATATTTGTCTATCAAATTGCCAATCATCACTGTTAAACAAGTGTTGACACTAAAAAATTGCCGTTTTTAAGCTTATTTGTGCCTTGTTAATAGTGGCTCTTTGTTGAACTAACATCGATCGATTTGGCTGATGAGGCAGGTAAAGCCAGAGGAAATAGCCGCTATCATTAAGGACTTTGATGAGCCTGGCTCGCTCGCTCGCTCCAACTGGCTTACACCTTGGTGGGACCAAGTATATGGTTATTCAAGGTGAGGCAGGATCTGTTATTCGAGGCAAAAAGGTAAATAGTTTACACTCTGTTTTGCTCTGGTAGTGTACACCAGTATATGTTTTTATCAAAGTGGTTACTAGTCCATGCCCTTATACTAGTCTATTTGTTGAAATTGATAATGGGTCAACAATGGATGATATTGTGTGCTACTGTGCCATATATGGTGGTTTATTTAGTATATATGTTTAATAACTCATTTAGAAGGATGTATTTCATTTTCAAATTCTTTAGTTCTTCATCATGTAAAATCTGTGGCATAAAACTAGAAGATGCAGTTTTTATTTATGTATGCTTAGCGGATGTGGCAATAAGTAAATGGGTTTATTCAGGCTGTGTTTTATGCTTTATCTCAACAGGTTGAATTTAATTAAAAAAAACAGGTAAAAGGTGAAAGCGTCGCGAGTAGAAAGCTGCTCAAAGTCTACCCTTTAACACATGCAACCTCATGAATCCTTTTATTCATATATTTAGATTATTGTTGATATTGTTTTAGTGATCATAATCAACAAATTAATTATTTACAAAAAAATAGGAAAAAATAGGTGTGTTTGTGAGTCCCACCTGACCTATTCTAACCCAAATTTGTTTTGATCCATTACCTGACCCATCATCTTGCCGCTTCATCAAAATCGTTTCACCTGTTTCTTTGCTCAAACTTAGGCTCATATAATTAGCGGTTTATTTTGGATGATGGTTTACGTTAATCAGGTAATTAATTTGCTTTGTTTTGATTTTTATTGTTATTTATAGGGACCTGGAGGTGTTACAGTTAAGAAGACTGGAATGGCTATAATCATCGGCATCTATGATGAGCCCATGGCTCCTGGCCAATGCAACATGATTGTTGAAAGGCTCGGTGACTACCTCATTGATCAGGGTTTTTAATGTGCTTGGTATGTTCCACTTTTAATTTCTTCATTAACTTTCCATACAATTCTGTTATATGTGTCACTTTTGTTTCATTTACTTCTGAAATGGTCTATACGTGTTAATTTTATTATAGCACGGTCATATGGGATTATGGGTAAACTATAATTATTAGCTTAAAAACGATCAAAACGCTCAAAAACTACCTCCTAAATATATGTATTGAATAATTACTTTTCTTAAAAAAAAACTATGTGGTTAGTGTTATAAGCTGTTAAGCCCCTCAACTTTTCTATATTTTAATATTTTTTTATTTATATTTTTAATGATCGATCAAGTTATCATGGTTGCTTTTTGGTCAAAACATATATAAAATGCGTGTGGTTAAGTCTTCAAACTGTGTTTAATTTATTGTTTAAGTCCTTAAAACCGCTTCATTGTATATATGTTTCAACGAAAAACAAACATTATAGGATTAAATCAAGTTGAGGGACTTGACCGCTTATAACGCGAAAGTACCTTCAACCGACAAATTATCTTGTTAACAAATATGACTTGTAATCATATTCCACACATGTAATTTCATTCTATAAATATTTTGACATTTTCCGGCTCAACCAACCTGACTCGTCGAAAGAACTTGTTTTGACCTGAATCCATTACCAAATAGTCTCGGGCCACTTGTTTTCCCAATAACCGTCTTTTTTCTATGTGTTCTTAAATTTACCCGGTTAGTTGCAACAACAACCTATACAATTTACAGTTGCTGCAACTATTCGATGCGACTAACAAGCATAAACTGTTAACGGGTTTGCAGGGAAATGATAGTGTGTGTCATGATTTCAAGATTGATCAAACTTTGGGTGGTGTTTACCCTCATGATTTAGTGTGATACTCGTCTTGTTTCTTGAGTTGTTTTGATGGATATTTCAAATGCTATCATTATCATCATCATAATATCTTTGTTTGTGTATGTTATGTAACTTTTAGTTAGTTTATTACCCTACTTTTTTACCAATTTGATTCAGTTTGTGGCATCAAAAACATTTTATTCATCCCTTCAATTTCCAACTTCATTAGGTGGTTTGACGTCTTGATGAGTTTCAGAATACAGGTACGAAAACTAACTATTACACATCAACCGTCATATGTTTCTTACTCCTAACATTAAGTAAGCTTTCGCTCGAAAAAAGCGAGCATTGGTTACAACATTTGATGCATTTTCATGGTACATTTTCATCAGATATGACTACTATCCTATCATACAAATCTAAACTTGGGAATATGTAACATAACTACCAAAAATGGCAACGTACGTTATGGTTTTTATGTAGATAACATTTATTATCTTTATCATAACAAGTTATAACTAAATTATATTTTCTTTGTAAATTATCTTTGTTGTATCTTTTATAGATAATTGATTAATAATATACAACTTATCATAAGAAAACTTCAGTATTTTACATAAAAGAGTGATTGTGTTTAGTTATGTACCCGAGTGTAACGCACAAGCATTTGTCACATCCTGTCCATAAGAGATCAAGATTAACAAGAAACGTTCATAAACCGTTGAGCCTGACAAATGAAAGCAAGTTAGCAAGTTCGGACCATTTGTCACATCCTGTCCAACAATTTGAAACTTGAAACCAGTTTAATCTATATAAATTTTCTTTTTCCATTTTTGATATGTGGAAGTCCCCGCTCAATATCGTTAACTAAAGGAGCTACAATATGAGCTCCCAGGACGGTCTTAATGATTTTAAAGGCCTAAGCAAACTAAAAAAATAGGATCTTTTCTGAAGTTAACATAATAAATCATCTTCTTTATCTATGTTGGGAACCGAAAACAATAAACTAAAATGGCATGGTTAAATTTTTTTTATTTTTTATTTTTGTAATTTGAGCAAAGATCATTTTTGTAATTCAATGTTCACTTCTTGTTTTAGATTCTTTTGTCTTTTTATATGATTGTTTTCATGCTTTTTAGTAGACATTACACTTAAGTATGATAGATTCAAATGCAAACTTTTACTAAATAAGCAAATTATAATATATACACTAAACAAATGAGTTACATACTAATCACCAGTTTCAAATCTAATTCACTAAACAACAAAGAACAACTTTGAAAATATTCAAACACTAGATTTAAAAACTAATTCACTAAACAAATGACTAAATACTATGAGTTGTAAAATAAAATTTTGAACATTAACTAGAGAATTAGATCAAGAGAGTCAATAGTAGTAAAGTTAAACCTAACAACACAAATCAAGATTATAACTTAAAAATTTGGAATCTACAATTGGTAAAAAGAAATTGATAGAAGAAATCACATTTGTGTTTTTTGATAGAAGAAATTGCATTTGTGTTTTTTGAAACTAAATAAAATATATTGAAGGGAGAAAGGATTATTTTTTATTAGATTGGAGTTCTGTTTAAATTAATAAAGTGTCTACCTCATTCAACTTTTTTACACGTATAAACACAATACATAAAATATGGAGTCCCTTTAAAATTGAAGACCTAGCTCTAAATTTATTAGCTTTAGGCTTGAGCCGACTCTGTAAGCTCATTTAAATGTAACTCAATTTAAAATTTTAACAAGTCTAACCATTATAAAACTCATGTAAAATACTAGAATGGTGCTCGCGCGATGCGGCAGAGCGTTATTTTACATCCGACACGTGTTTTTATTTTATTATTATCTTAGTAGTTTTACAAAAGTCTATTATGTTTTAAACTAAAACATAAAACTCCAAATAAATAAGTTCGGCATGACTACTCGTACATTTATGCATTAACTTATTGTACCTCACAAAATACAAATCGGTTTGACAAAAAGTTTACACCAGAACATCAAAAAAACACAGGTTACAGTTATAGTCTCAAAAAGTTTTTAAACGTGATGTTTTAAACGATATAGTTGAAATGTTAAAACAGATTAAGTTTCCTTGGTTTTGGGGTAGATAATGTAAAATGTCATGTAAATGTTAGAAAATATAAGATTATTATGTAACTAACTGTAAGAGGTGATTTGTAAATAATGTTATAAATATATTTTAGCCTGAAAAGTAGTCGTATCTTATGAATTAAATAAAATACTTGTTTTAAATTTTATGATATCTTAAATAACACTGTGATATATTTTTATATATAGTAAAATAAGGTAAAATAAACTTTGTTTGAGATAAAAAAAATATTAAAAACGCTTGATCTTATCCTTGATTAGGTAGTCCCCGTCACCATCACGTGCCTGCAACCCACAGTATCGACAATTTCCCCCAAAATAAATACCACCACCATTATCATCATCATCATCTTCTTCATCATCACCAAATACTTTCTTTCAGTAAGATTAAGAGTGAGAGTGATACACTGACATCATGAAGAACACAGGCAAATCCATGAAATCCGGTGGAAAACACGGTCAAGAAACACGCAAAGACAGAAAATCAACCACCGGAATGAACGGATCGCCGAAGAAAGGGGAGGTCACGGCGGCAAGTTCACGTGGTCCGGCGATTCCACCTTCTCTCCGGCCGAATTAGGAGGCTTCGATCGAGCTGTTGTTGATGATAACGATCATGTCATCGCTTCAAAATCCGATGATCTCGAGTAGATCCAGAACAGTTCTTGTTCAATTCTGTTGTGATCGGATCTGGTGTAAATAGGATCGATAATAAGGGTTTCGTTTCGTTTGGTTTTGTGTTAACGGTTGATTTACGTTTGGATTTTATGTAAGCTCTACGACAGTGTGTTGTTAAGCTTTGATCTTTAAAATCAACTGAAAATATGCATCGGTTCCTGTTGGGAATTTTAGTAGAATTTAGTTTACTTTAAAACAAATTTTATGAACATTAATTTCGGAGTTTATTTTTTTTAACTTTTTTTTTTTGATACTTAAACAATCTAGATTCAATTGCTAATCTGTCAACACAAGAAGCAAATTCAATCGATAATAATCAAGAGCGAGTTACCAGTATATCATGAAGAGGCGAGTCCCTTTCTTAGCTCATAAGTTTTAAGTTTTGAAATACAAGAAGCCTTAGGTTAAAATTCTTTAACAGCATGCTCCATAATTCGCGATCCAATTGTCGTTGATCATATTGCAAGTTTGATCTTCAGATATTAGAAATTGCAAATTTAGTCTGAACATTTGAAAGTTTGTTGTAAATTTAGTTTTTACCGTTAGTGTTGGTTAGTTTTTAACCATATGAGAACTAAATATGCAATATGATCAAACCATAGGTACTAATTGTGTAATTTTCTCAAAAAATTAAAAATAAATAAAAACTAAAAATTAAACATTAAAAATTAAAAGATTCAAATAAACGTTAATAAAAAAATTCAATAATCGTTAAAAAATAGAATAAAGGTTGAAAAATCAAACCAAATTTAAAAGTACATATAAGTATAAATACAAAACCTTGTGAAAGTATAAATCCAAAAAACAAAAAATAAAATCGAATCGTTTTTTTTACTTTAATATGATATTTTCAATATTTATTTTGAATTTTATAATGTGTATTCAATTTTTTTAATTATTATTTGGTTTTTATTTAACTTTTTTACTCGTATCACATACTTCTTTACTCTTATCATATACTTCTTTACAATACTTCTCGTTTTCTCTTTTTACATGCGTTTTATTGTTACATATATTTACTTTTGACTTTTTTAGTTTTTTTTTAAGTTATTGAATTTTATTATTGATGTTTATTTGAATTTCTTATATTTTATTTGAATTACTTTAAAATTTTATTTGATTTTTTATTTTTTTAGCTTTTAGAGAAAATTGTACAATTAGTCCCTATGGTTTGATCATATTGCAGATTTAGTCCCCAAATCGTTAAAAACTAACGGGCACTAACGGTGGGGACTAAATTTACAATAAGTTTCAAATGATTGGACTAAGTTTGCAATTTTTAAATTTGAAAACCAAACTACAATATGACGAAATCACATGGACTATTTTTGCAATTTTCTCTTTGAAATATGTGAATTTAATAATTTGCATAGAATCTAAATTTCATGACAAATACAAAATTACAAACCAATTTATGATAGGTTTATGAGACATCGCGAAATATTGAAGAATATCAATAACTTATCAAAATATATCAATTGTTTTGTTTTATACAAAGATTATTTTATATTATTGAAGAATAACACATGAGAAAGCAGATAAACCGTGACAAATAGTGAACCTTGCAAACTATGACATAAACAAAATAAGTGAAGAACAAAATACTTGATATTTGCTTCTAGGTTTCCAGCTCCGATTTTCGAAAGTGAAAACAGCAGTTTCACACAAACCCAACATTAAATCGTAAACGGAAGATAGAGTCACAAAGTTCACCCTTAGCGAAAAAGAAGAATGATTTGTTGTTCAATGAGATAGGGTGCTTTGATTTCGGATGGCGAGAAAAGAGAGACGCTTGATTTCATGTCTATCCCTGTTGATTGGCTCCATCCGATTATACCAATTCCGAACCTAATTGAGACTATTAATATTACAAACCTAAAAACATACCACGTTTTTTCTTAAATTGAGGGGAACAAAGAAAATGAGAGCCATAAATCCCCGTTTCACTTAGATATTTTTTTGGGAAGCCATGAGTCAACCCTTCATTATTAAACTACGAGTAAAGTCATTGATGACATATGTCAAGCTTCACTATATATATACTTATAATTCTCAAATAAAGTTTTATGAGTAAAACATAACATTCGTTTCCTACCGTTTTATAAATCTTGCATTATAGCTCATTATCACATAAATAAGTCGATGATCATCTGTTAAACTTACCATATCTAAACCAACACTGCCATCGAAAGTAATGCAACAATGCCTTGCCTCCTTCTTCGGTGGTGGACTTCCGCTAGACATCACTAAAAACGGAGATAATGACAAAAATCTTGCCAAAGCTGATCAACATCGAGGAACACAAAGACAGTGAAGTGGTTCTTATACCTTGTCACAAACCACCAACGTACTCTTCCAACCAATGTCACAAACCACCAACATACTCTAATCTAGAAAGAAGAATGATACGGAACCTGTAAAGGTGTTCAAGTAGAAGAAAAAATCGTGAGTATTCATACGCATATAGTTTTATATTTATCTATAAAATTTATACTTACCATCTCATCACACGAATACGTCTACTCTTATAAAAATATAATATTTGCTTATATAGTGCATGTTTGGGATTGTTTATTTCCCCCTACTTTTGACTTATTAACTTCTGAGAAGTTAATAAGTTAAAAAAAGTGTTTGGCAAAGCCAAAAATACTTTTGAAATTGACTTTTCATATAGGGTAAAAAAAGGTTTTGAAAAGTATGGGAAGAGTTAATTATTGACTTTTGAAAACTACTTTTGGTAGTGGTGGGTGGTGGTAATGGTGGGTGGTGGTGTGTGATGGTTGTATTTATATAATTTAAAAAATATACATAAATAACTCTAAAGGTTTAAAATTTACATAAACACTCCTTAAGTTGAAAATGATCAAAATACCCTTAGACTTAACTAAAAAAAGTTAACAGAGTTAGTGTTAAGGGCCCAAAAAGTTAAGAAATGAAACATTAATGATTGATATGTCAAAAGATTCTTTTTTAAACTGATAGGACTAAATGCCCTAACCCTGAGAGCCAAAATAATAATTTACTCTAAAATATAATATTTTCTTTATAACCTATTAACCTTAGTTTCATTTCTTTAAAAAATTAAAATAAAAAAATCTCCCCTTTAGAACAATAAATAAAAAAAGAACAAAAATATCGTGGCTAACGACCACACGCAAGAAGAACTCTCATCTTCCATTACTTCATCTCCGATCCCCACGCCTCCGATCAACAAAACTCCCACAATAATAATAATAATATTATTCATTATCTTCATTCATTCATTCACTCAGATGCACCTCAATCATCATCAATTCAATCACCTTCTTCTCACTCTCAAACCCTAACACCTCAAATCCATTCCAATTCACCCAATTCTGCAATCATTCAACAAATACTAGGGTTAACACCATGGGCAACAAGATCGCCCGTACGACGCAAGCTTCAGCAACGGAGTACTATCTGCACGACTTACCCTCGTCCTACAACTTAGTGTTGAAGGAGGTTTGGGCCGAGCACGTTTCCTCAAATCGATTCAGTGTAAGCATGACGAAGGGCTGGTGTTGGTGAAGGTGTATTTCAAACGTGGTGACTCCATTGATCTTCGTGAGTATGAGCGACGCTTGTCGCAGATTCGGGAGATTTTTAGCCGGATGGAGAATCCTCATGTGTGGCCGTTTCAGGTTTGTTGGGTTTCTGGTTGTGAAGTTGTTTGAAGTTGAAAGTAGGGTTTTTGATGTGTTATTGTTTTGGAATGATGAGGGCTTGATAAGTGCCCTAATTTGGTACATAATTTGGAGATTGATATTTGATACAACGTGTTGTAAACTGTGTAGTAGCTCAACATTCATGTCAAGTATAGGAGTTGTTTTTGATCTGAGATGATATGTTATTCATCCTGAACAAAGGGGGTGGATAACCGGATAAGGATTTTGTAGAATGCTTATAGCATTATAACTGATGAGTTGAAGAATGTGTATTAGATTGGCTTGTAGTATTGTTTAGGTAACCCCTTCAGACTTTGTTGCTGAGGGTTTGGTTTTGAAGTATTTATGTAGAATGATAGGGACACTAAAGATCAATGTAGAATGCTTACATTATTATCCTTTTTAGTTTCGAGAATGCTTATTGTATGGTTGCTGTGAGCTCGATTGGATTATATCTCTACTGGTGCCTGGCACAGGTGCTCTTATATTTGGCAATTGTTTTCTAGATTTCAGTGGTAAAGTTTCCTTTTTTTGGATGATTCGTCATGGAAAATAGGCCAAAAGATCATTTAGGCTCTTGATGGCTTGGTAAATGAGTATATAGAATGCAGGCTTTTAAAGATTTGTTTAGTGTTTGGTGCAATATTAGAAAAATCTGGAAATTTAGAATATATGTAAGCTTGTTTTATAGTTTTGGATAAATGTCACAGTCCTGGTACAGAAGTGCCAAGGTACATATATTATACAATTTCTAGTTTTTGAAAAAAGGGGGCAACTGATCTCTATGCTAAGCAGTAAAACTATAAATAATTTGTTACATGGATAATCAGAAGGGCATTAGCCTAGCAGAGAATCAGAAATGGATATAACTATATAAGGACTGAATTTGGTGATATGCGTGAAACAATTTTTTAACTAAGCCACTTTCTTGTCGTTTTTCATATCTTCCTATTAGCAATTTACCCCGCTTAGACTCCCTATACACTTATTTAAGTATGCCCAAAAGGCCAAAATTAGTCATTCAACTTTCTAGTATTTAAATATAATGCAACACATGAGCTTCAAATATGTTGCTCTTCTGAACTATATAGGAGCTCTTTACACAACAGATCTTTTATCCTAAATGAGTTAGGTTACACTAAAATTAGTTTGAAGTAGTTCCTTGTAGCCTAAAAAAGGTAACTTTAAGAATATGCCGTTGACTGGCTGTATCTATTGTTTCCATATGCCAAACCAATTGTCTACATATTTGAGCTTGTTGTGCATATATAAGGGTTTTAGTTATTTTGTTAGTAAAATGCTCTTTTCTAAGAAAAAGAATTAAGAACAAAATACATTGCAGTTTTGGCTTGAGACTGATAAAGCGGCTTACTTGTTGAGGCAATACTTCTTCAATAACCTTCATGATCGACTAAGTACAAGGCCTTTCCTAAGCCTCGTTGAGAAGAAATGGTTGGCTTTTCAGGTTTACCCTTATCTATACTAAGTATTAACCATGACCGTAATTAATGATTATCACAAGATTACATGATTCAGGTTGTTTAAATGTTTCTTGTTGTGTAGTTGCTTTACGCAGTGAAACAGAGTCATGATAATGGAGTTTGTCATGGTATGCTCATTAATTTTGTTCCTTTTTTATTTTATATATTTTGGGAATTGGGATAATATATACACACAAGCCACACAAAGTATTTAAAAATTCTTACTAAGACCACCCAAATATTAAAACAACTCTAGAGGCCATCAAGTATCAATTTTGTTTTGTTTATGCTTATTTTTGCAAAAACTTGCCAGAAAATTGTAAAATGAGAAATGACCCTAAATCCAAAATAAATCGTCACTTCTAGAGTTGTGAAATAAAAAAAAAAAAATCTTGAAGCTGTTTGTATATGTTTGCATAATCTGTCTAGAGTTGATTCTTTTGAGTAGATTCAGGGGCATTTTTATCTTTCTTAAAACTCTAGATATGATGAAAGCTTTAACTTTAAGGGCATTTAGCCAATTTACAAATTCCCCGCAAGATTTTTTTAATGAAACCAAATTGATACTTGGGTGGCTTCTAACATTGTTTCAATTATTATGTAGTCTTAAAGATAACTTTTGAATACTTAGCTAGTTAGCTCATCCATGCATATATATTCCCTTAATATTTGATCATAAATCGTTTATGTGGTCATGCTGGTGTAATTTAAGTACTTTTGCAGGTGATATTAAATGTGAGAACGTGTTGGTTACTTCTTGGAACTGGCTTTACCTTGCTGACTTTGCATCCTTTAAACCAACATACATTCCTCATGATGATCCCTCTGATTTTTCTTTCTTCTTTGATACTGGAGGAAGGAGGCGCTGCTATCTTGCACCAGAGGTGAGTTTACGTTTCTTAAATGCCGATTGCTTCTTCATTTGAATTTAATTATTATAAGTTTTGTTTACCTTAACTTTAAAAATGTTCTAGAGTACCTTTTAAATTTCATTTATAAGATCCCCTATCTTGCAAGTTTTGAAGAGTGGTGATAATTTTATTCTTGTAAACTATTAAATTTCCCTTGATATACCTGCGTATCAATTCTATGGTCTTTATAACTTATACATATTGTTTTTATAGTAGTTGATAACTTGATATGGCAAGTCTTTATTGCGAAATACAGGTAAATGATGCCAAAAGCATATGGTTATTAGAACTTGTTATTTGTCAAGACGTCAGGTTTTAAAATAGGGCAGTTAATAGTTATAGTCGATTGATATTTAAAACATGTTCTCAAGCAGAAAATGCTCGCTAGTGAATATACCAGCTTGGTTACTGCATTTAGTTACCAAATCTAATTCAAACTTGTGGGACAGGTAGTTATTTGTTTATTATTGCATTCCAGTCGAAGTTCATTTATTTAGTAACCATTAACTGCAAGAAATTGTAAAGTTTTGATTGTATTGAACTATTGATATCGTGGACTCACTTACACAAATGGGATTTGCTGACCATACTATTATTGTTTAGAGATTTTATGAGCATGGAGGTGAGATTCAAGTTGCACAAGATGCACCTCTAAGGCCATCAATGGACATCTTTTCTGTTGGGTAAGCTTTTGTAAATTTATAAGTGGTCTATTTTTTGATGCAGTACATTAGTTTTTGTTTTGATAGTTGGTATACTTAGCCATTCATGCCAATCAGCTAAAGCAATGAAATCTCAGCTGAAATCGTATTAATTTGTCTTAATTCCGTCTGTACATTACAAAAGTGAAATTACATGATATTCTGTTATTGTTCTAACAATATCTTGTTATATGATTTTGTTACTTTAGGTGTGTGATTGCAGAACTTTTCCTAGAGGGTCAACCCCTTTTTGAACTGTCACAACTACTCGCATATCGAAGGGGCCAATTTGATCCCAGCCCACATTTGGAGAAGGTACACTTTTGCTATTTTGGCGTTAAAAAATGAATCTAATATATTTTTATTTAAATATAACTCCTTAATTATCATGAATACACGGTGCAGATTCCAGATTCAGGAATCCGCAAAATGATTCTTCATATGATTCAACTCGATCCTGATTCCCGTTGTTCGGCTGAAAGCTACCTGCAAACCTATGCAGGTGTTGTTCTTCCATGCTACTTCTCACCATTCCTGCATAACTTATATTCAAATTTGAATCCCATCAATCCTGATTCTAGGGTAAGAAAGATCCAATTTAGTGATTGGCATGCATGAATGGAATTATCCAAATAATGTGTTTGTTAGCCACGTAAGAAGGGAAATTGAACATCCCATAAGGAATGGAATGAAAGTTTACAATTTAGTCTAATGTTTCATTCCTTAGGGAAGAGGTGTTCATTTAGTATTCATTCAAGGATGGATAGAAAGTTTACAACTTAGTCTGTTTGTTTTTTCAAAAAGTTATAATAACATTAGTCTATTTTTTTCCCTAAGCATGTTTTATCTAATAACAATTTAAACTAGGATCATTCTATTTTGTTGACCCATTCCATTCCATCCAACCAAATAAGCCCTAAGTTTCTATCTCAAAGGGCAAATTCATCTGTTAACCAGAATGTATAAAACTCTGGTATTTTTTTTAATCTTTTCATACAGGTAGCAATGCTCCAGCTTTCCTTCCCGGAAATACTAAAACAAATGTTAACAAACAGAACAGGGGATGAAACCGATATAAACCAAAGATGGAAGATGCTATTCTTTCAGAAAATTCTCAAAATCACAAACAAGGAAAGTTACTTCAAACAATATCAAATGTGTTCAAGAGAAATCACCATCCATTTTTAGAGAAATAACAATGAGTGATTTAAACTCATTGATGTCTGACTATGACAATCAATCAGATACTTTTGGAATGCCATTCTTACCCCTACCACAAGATAACACAAGCTGTGAAGGAATGGTTTTGATTGCTTCATTACTCTGTTCTTGTATAAGAAACGTGAAAACACCTCAGTTAAGAAGAAGTGCTGTCCTTTTATTAAAGTCATGCTCGTTATATATCGATGATGAGGATCGGTTACAGCGTGTGCTTCCCTATGTTGTTGCCATGCTCTCAGATTCATCAGCAATTGTTAGATCGGCTGCTTTGGAGACCCTTTGTGACATCCTACCATTGGTTCGGGATTTCCCTCCAAGTGATGCTAAAATTTTCCCGAGTATATTCTCCCAATGCTTTCTATGCTTCCTGATGATCCAGAAGAAAGTGTAAGGATTTGCTATGCAAGTAATATTTCTAAACTTGCATTAACTGCATATGGTTTTTTAATTCACTCAATAAGCTTAACAGAAGCAGGGGTTCTCAATGATGGAAGTTCAAACCAGAAATCACAAAAAATAACTGGGAAAAATGATGCACAGCTGGCACAATTAAGGAAATCGATAGCTGAAGTTATCCAAGAGCTTGTAATGGGCCCGAAACAAACACCAAATATAAGAAGAGCATTGTTACAAGATATTGGTAATCTCTGTTGGTTTTTCGGTCAAAGACAAAGTAATGACTTCTTATTACCGATTTTACCTGCGTTTCTTAACGATCAAGATGAGCTTTTGAGATCGGTTTTCTACCGTCAGATAATATATGTTTGTTTCTTTGTTGGTCAACGAAGCGTGGAGGAGTATCTTTTACCATATCTAGAACAAGCATTAGGTGATATGACTGAGGGCGTTATCGTAAATGCATTAGATTGTTTGTCAATTTTATGTACAAGTGGTTTTCTAAGGAAACGAATACTTCTTGAAATGATTGAACATGCGTTCCCGCTTTTATGCTATCCAAGTCAATGGGTTAGAAGATCGGTTGTTACATTTATTGCAGCAAGCAGTGAAACCCTAGGTGCGGTTGATTCATATGTTTTCCTTGTTCCACTAATTCGTCCTTTTCTTCGTAGGCAACCGGCGTCTTTAGCTTCTGAAAAAGCTCTTTTTCATGTTTAAAACCACCTGTTTCGAGACAGGTTTTTTACCAAATTTTAGAAAACAACAAAAGTTCAGACATGTTGGAAAGACAAAGGAAAATATGGTACAACAACTCATCATCTTCAAAATCTAAACAATTGGAAAATGATGACATGTACCAGAAAGGTGTTCGTGAGTTGGATCAAATAAAAATGTGGCCCGATCGAAAGCCTGTTACGGGTGCCATTCATCAGTCATTTACTCTTGGTGAAATTGGAAGCTTTGCTAGAACTGCTTCCGGTTCTGTGGATATTTTGGATCTTTTATTTCAGATAAATTGAAGTTTTCGGGATTTATGTCACCACAAATTAGCGGTGCCAATAGTTTAATAGGTGATAAGTCCTCAGATGGTATACCTTTATATTATTTCAAATATGATAACAAGAGATCACCACCAGGGAACGCTCCGCCAGCACCGGAATCCTTGTCATCAACAACAGATCCTCAACTTCACAGAGTGGTACATGAGCTGGAAGACCGTGAACCTGATCAAACCATCCATGTAAGCAGCAAATTTCAAGAACTTCATGTCAGTAACAAATTTCAAGAACCAGGATCTCTAAAAGGGGTCTCTGTTATGGTGGATGAAAACTCCAACTCTCCGGTGATTCCCGATCCTGGGTGGCGGCCACGTGGCGTGTTGGTGGCACACCTACAAGAACACCGTTCAGCCGTCAATGACATAGCACTTTCAACCGACCAGACATTTTTTGTTACCGCATCTGATGATTCCACCGTTAAGGTTTGGGATTCTAGGAAGCTGGAAAAAGACATCTCATTTAAATCAAAATTAACGTATTGCTTAGATGGAAGCCGAGCATGTGTACCACAATGATCCACGGGTCGGCCCAAGTTGTTGTCGGGGCATCTGATGGTACAATTCATACATTTTCAGTCGATTACATCTCTCATGGGCTCGGAAATGTTGTGGAAAAATATTCTGGAATTACTGATGTTAAAAAAAATAATATCAAAGAAGGTGCTATTCTCACCCTTTTAAACTACACTTCAGGTGGTGGTGGTGATGATGGTAAAATGTTTCTTTACAGCACACAGAATTGTGGGATACATTTATGTGATACAAGAGAAAATTCAAATTCATGGAATACGAAAGTTGTTCCTGAAGAAGGATATGTGTGTGCACTTGTGGCAAGTCCATGTGGCAATTGGTTGTTTCTGGATCTTCAAGGGGTGTTTTAACATTATGGGATTTGAGATTGGTATACCGTGTTAATTCTTGGCAGTATTCTGTTGCATGTCCGATAGCCGATATGTGTCTTTTTGTTCCTAGTCAGATTCTTCAGTATCCACAACCGTTAGGCCACTTGTTTATGTTGCAGCAGGCTGTAATGAAGTTTCTTTGTGGAATGCAGAAAATGGGAGTTGTCACCAGGTACATTACTCATCTGGGCTTCAGTCTATATAGTTTTTATTTACTTATTTATATTGGCCTTTTTTTTTGGGGGGGGGGGGTTGATATTGATTGTGTGAAATGAAATATCGGATACTCACAATCAAATATTAGGTGTAGTGAAAATGGGCTATAGAAAAGAGTGTTTGGAAGTGCTTTAATTCTTTGTGCTGGGTAAATGTCAAAAATTTTGAGAAATGAATAGAAAGCTACATTTCTGCGGAAAAAAGGAGACGTTAACATAGGTGTAAATGTCTCAGAAGTAGTACATTGCGTGTATAAAAGAGTGTTTGGATGTGCTTTTGCAGTTTGAAGTTGTAACAATTAAATCATTAAATGTTGAGTATTTGTAGAAGTTGCATTTTTTTTGAGAGTAAATATAATGTGAACAAAAAAGGTGTTCTGTGAGAAAAAGGACTTTGTGAAATGGAAGCAAAAGTCGCGCAAGTTAAGGTCAGAGATGGAGGGATATATATGTGGTTTTATCTATGCTTAGAAGATCGTCTTTCTTTGCAGCTAGTCTGAAACTGATTATTGACCCTAAATAAGTGAATTATTACCAGATAATCAGAAGCGATACATTCATCCAGAGTAATTGTTCTTTGTATCTTTCTGTTCGGAGGAAGGGAGGGGGGATGAGGGTATTTGGATATGTGTTATATGTGATACTGAATAATCATATAATAAGATAACAAGGCCTAGTGAAATGGGCTATATAAGAGTGTTTGGGTGTTTTTTTTATTTTTTATTTTTATTTTTTTTGGTTTGAAGTCGTAATAACTATATAACTAATTGTTATTTGCAGGTATTGAGGGTTGCAAATAGCGATAATGACACTGAGATATCCGACCAACCTTGGGCCTTGGCCCGTCCATCCAACAAGGCACATTCTAAAGTAGATTCCAGAAGGAATATAAATTATAAGTACAGAGTGGATGAACTGAATGAACCTCCTCCACGATCACCTGGAATTCGTTCACTGCTCCCGTTACCTGGTGGCGATCTGTTAACTGGCGGCACCGACTTAAAAATCCGACGATGGGATCATTCTAGGTTCCTAACTTCCCCCTTCTGTCCATCTGGTTGTCTCATCAAAACGTTATTTTTACCGTATCGCCACTGACTTTGCTTCTTTATTAATGCAGCCCTGAGCGAACATATTGCGTTTGTGGTCCATCAATTAAGGGTGTTGGAAATGATGAATTTTATGAAACCAAATCCAGTTTTGGTGTGCAAATCGTTCAGGTTTGTCAATTCTGAAAACCCTCTTTCCCTCACCATAGAAAAATGAGGAAATAAAAAGTATTATAAAGTTCCTTAGATCATCTTTAGTGTATGCACCAAAATGGACCCGTTCAATACACAACCGTTTTTAAGTAAAGAATTACCAGAAATGCATAAGCACTTGTACCCGTTTGTGAAACAGTGGGAGAAAGAAAGTGGGGCGGTTATGTAGTTACATAATAGCCGCCTTATGTAGCATAGTTAAAGCACTTCGTACAAGTCTTTATGTGGTTCCTATAGTTCTCAACTAAAATGTATGGAATGTCCTAACCAAGATATCAAAATGGTATAATTTTTTGTTGCAACACTACTCACTATGACACTATCCTAAATTAACAAATAAAGAAATTAGTTTACAAAAAAATATATACTATTAAAACAATATCATTGAGACCTTCAAAATTGTTTTTAGTGTTTCATGTTTACTTGTTAATGATTGTTATAACAAGTTAATTAAATATTAACTTTATAAAAGAATTGCTAAATATAATAGTAACATAAATTAATTTACTTGGTCACAAGGCATGGTTGGTCACCGATTTGGGTCAACTCTACCAAAATAAAAAACGCGAGTCGTCAATTTAAGGCTCTAAGCATTGTTAAGCAACAATGCACTAATAATCTAAAATTAGTTAGTAATACGATGACTCATATATATGTGTTTTAGCAAGTCTTACATAAGCTTCACTTGCTAATAATAGGAGTCAAAAAGACGTCCTTTAGAAACGAGGCCGACAGGAAAAGCAGTTCTTGCAGCTGCCGCCACAGACGCTGGTGGTTGTCACCGTGACTCTATCCTTTCTCTGGCTTCTGTGAAACTGAACCAGAGACTACTGTTATCAAGCAGCAGAGATGGCACCGTCAAGGTTTGGAAGTAGAGAACGTTCTACTACTTACAATGGCGATTACTTTGTACATATTTAGTAATATATGTAAAAATATTTTATAAGGTCTGTGGTTAGCATCAATGTTATCAGCTCATGTATTTATTATTATGGTTGATATTTTTTGATCATTCTCTTGGTTTACTTTTATATACATGTAAATTTTGCCTAAAGGTATATTGATATACACTTGCTCACTGATTCTGATGGGTGTGTGTGAGGTGGTTATTGATGTACAATTTTATCTTAGATTAACCCACACAAGAATGCATCCTTCATAAGGGTATAGTCGTATAGATATTGCATGTCATCTCTATATGTCAAAGTGCATCGGTCATGCTCTTGAGAGATCTTGTCACAAAGCACTTGGTGATCAAGGACGGACCCAAGCCGAGAGGGGGTGGGGCTCTAATCATCGTCAAGAGCCCAAAATATGCTTCATCCAAAGGATTTAATGGCCCGCGCCAAACTAATTTCAAATTTTTTGTTTTGTTTTCCTTTGTTCATATAACATATAATATCATACAATACATTAGGTATGATAGTGTAAGTGTTATGTAGGTAAAACGATGAAGATGTTCATTCGACTCATTTTGATATGACAGTTACCCAACCTGCTATTAGTATCAATTCAAAAGCATATCAATCAAAAGAACACCTTATGAATACCAACTCAAGTATCAAATGATCAACATTTCATGTCAAATAAGGTTAGTGACACGTCGAATGTCCAATTCCTGGATTTTGCACCATGTCAAATGATCAACATATCATGTCAAATGCTTGACACATTTTTGTACATTCTTCTCTTGTTTTCTGAAAATTCTTTTTATTTATTCATTAATACATCAGAAAATTATGTTAGTTCACCATGAAGAACTAATGATGCCTGTGTGATTGCTCTAGAAACCCTCCAGATTTCATGTTGTACAGAAAGCCATGAATCTTTAGTGTCGAGTTTATTTGCATTTTCAACCGCATCATCTATTCCTGGGAAGCATTTTGATCCATAATCGTCGTGCTTCGATGGTGCATAAATCTGGTGTAGACAAGAGCATTGTTAGATAATGTGTTTCATCTCCTGTGTGTTAGAAAATAGGATAAAAAGTATTTTTGTTGAAGACTAAAAAGTAAAATGACCTTTTCTAGAGGTGGTAGAATAGAGGGGTTGTGTAATGAATCGAAACATGTAATTTCTGACCTGATACACTTTTTGTCTAGAAACTTAAATATTGTATAAGTAATTATAGTGTCCAATAGATTGCAAAAATTTATATTTTTGAATAATATTCTCAACTGTGAAAATTTTTTTTCTGAGGTGCATAGATTAAAATATACTTAGGGAAACTTTTGACCCGTTTGACCCAAAACGACTTTTTTCTAGAGGTAGCAAAACATGGGGCTGGGCAACAAGTCAAAACATATATGATACACTCCCCTTGTATCAAAAAGTGCAATTTTTTTGTAAGATATTAATACTTGATGTTCTAAATTTAATTACTCTCCAAACACCAAGGTTTTATGCATTAAAAGTACATTAGGGATAACTTTTGAGCCATTTTGACATGTTTCCTTTTGAGCTATTTTCTTAAACCTGACACGTTAATGAAACATAACTAGATCGACCAAAGATCGTAAAAGCCTTTTGTGGAGGCGGCGAAACATGCAAGTTGGGCGCCTTGTCAAAACATGTAATAGTTAATGTGTTGAATATGATCACAAATTGTATATGAGGTTTGATGCATTTAAGATACACCATAGGCAACTTTTGACCCATTTGACCCAAAAGGCCTTTTCTAGAGGTGGTAAAACAGACGGCTTGAGTAACGGGTCAAAACATAAATTTATTGGCCCAAGGGCCAAGACTGTTTTGACCAAAAAGTCAGGCAAATACACCGTGCGACTTTTGACCCGTCTAACTCATTTAAACTGTTTCCTTTTGAGCTACTTCCTTTAACCATTTGACCCGTTTGAGATAAATGCAGCCAAAGTTGACCCTTTTTCTTGTTCATAAGTTAATGGTCAAACTTGCCACCTCTATCCTTTTTCTTTACAAGTTAATTAGTTGAAATTTGTAACTGCATTTCTCTTTTGCAAAAGAAAAAAAAAGTTTTTTTTTTCATCAACCACATACCAGATGCTTGTACCAAGGCCTTCCCGCGAGCCCGTCTCTGTCTGTAAGTGCTCGTTCCGCCATCATTAGTCTGTCGTTAAGTTCCCTCGTTCTCCATGGTTGATTTTTCCACATGAACACCCAACCTTTTTTCTCTTTTAGTTCCTGAAATCCAATATATATTTGTAAACTTAATGTCCATTCATGATCATATAAAGCTTACATAAAATTAGAATATCATCAAAAAAAACTCGAGTGATACCTTGATTTCCTCATTTATCCGTGTGACTGCTTTGTTCATTTTCTCTATAGATTTGAACAAGGGAACGAGGCTTACGCTCTTATCTGATAATCGGGTTTCCAAATCTTCTGCACTTTTCTGTATCAACCATTAAATATATCGAAGCACATCCGTATAACTATAAGTTATATTCGCCTCAAAATATTTATGAAGACATACCCGAAGCTCATATACGTAGGAAGAATAATTAAAAGGCAATATCTCTTCATCTGCAAGCTGAAGAGCTACTAAACCCCAAATGCTTGCAGCTGTTATAAAACAATAAAACATTAAAACCTCGTAATCCTTTTGTAAAAAAATTAGAAGTATTGGAATAATGTAACTTATGTAATCACATCTAAAATGCTATTTTGGTAGAAGCTGGTCAAAAGTGTTTTGGGTCAACCCGGCCCGAATTGTTATCACCTAGATAAAGCCCATTTTGACTTGTTACATACCCTTTTCGCCGCATCTAATCTTTAACTATCAATCCTTTATAAATGGATTTCGAGAAGCCCAAAATCTATAATGTATAATAAGTTATAACTTATAAGTTAGTATACATCACAACATACCTGCTACATGTCTATGAAACATTGGGTCACCAAATTTGCTCATCCAAACAAAATCATCATACATCGAGTGGTAGACGGGGTAGCCTGCAACAAAAGATTTATTGATACACACGCGTGTATGTACACAAATTTATTCTTCATTAAGTAGGCGAAAATTGGCCTTTGCGACATATATATAAGTACATAACAAGTAACAACATAGTACATATATTGAAAGATAATGTAACTTACCATCTCCAAAAGATATGTCAGTTGAAGGAACACCAATATGCTGCACAAATGCTGCATAATCCGATCCTCCACCTCCTAACCGTCCGATCTTTATTCATCAAAATTCTTGTTAGGTTTGAAAAACGGTTTATAAACGTTATGCTTCTGCTGACTTTAGAAGTTAAACATCAGTTTTATGTTATCTTTCTTTTTTTAACCATGGGTGGACTAGTTCAGATGCAGGATGGTAACTTTGGAACACTAACCTCGGGGTCGTTGGTAGTTTTTACCCAGGAATCGTAAACCGTTTGTGATGAGTTGTCTGGATCTTCAACCTTCAAAACAATAAGTTAACACGAATGTTGAGACAGAAGACTCGTGGTTAATAAGTTATAAAGTTTTTTCTTGCTACTTACATCTACAAGTGAAAAATGAACGGGTTGAGTAACGGGTCAAAATGGGTAATACTAGGTACGAGTCAACATGCTTCTCTTTAACTAGTTTTTTTTAAAAGATCGTTTATAAGTAAATAGGTTGAAATTGCCACCTGTTTTGTAGCTTCTATGATTAACTGATCAAGCTGTGGAGTGGCTGAGGCTCTAAATCCCGCTCCAGCAACCGCAATGTCAACGTTTAAGTACGCAACGACTTTTGATGCTAACATTTCTCTGTTTTCTTCAACCCATTCCGTCGATCCAATCTTTTATAAAAAACAAAATAAATATTAAAATAAATTTTCAATTTTTTTATAAAATTTGTGTTAGACAGATGGAGACCAGCCCATATTCTTCTGCATCCCAATTGCAAAAGATAATTGTTCTTCGCGGTTTCCAGCCTTTTTTCTGCAGCTTCGCAAATCTTTCAGCAACCTGTCGGTTTTATGTAATAATCAGAACAAAATTTATCATTGTAAACAGGTTTTTTTCTGCAGTTTCGACCCGTTTTATTGGTAAACAGGTTTCTAGTAATGTCTACAACGGGTCAAATGTGTAAATTTTCTAAGAATAAGTTATCATTGTGTTTTAGTCATATTTTAGACATTAACTCAAAAAATACACACGAAAAAGTGTGTGCAGGTTGGACCGACCCGTTGTGACACATGCTAGAAAAGCACAATATTTTGACCGACCCAGCCCGCCTATTTTGGCACCAAATACGCGTGCGATATGTATTTACCTCGAGCAGGGCTGCAGTGCCGCTGTTGGGATCAACAGCTCCAAATGTCCACGCGTCGCGGTGATTACCCAGAATAACAAATCTAGATCGAAGATTTACGAAACATTAAACATACCTTAATTTTGGGACAAATATTCGACTAATAGTCAAAACTATAACAAGATGTGTTACAATAAACAGGTTGGGTATCGGGTCAAAACAAACACTTATAAATATGGGACGAAATGAGTTGACAAAACACTTTCCGTAAAACTTTTTAAAATCTCAATAATAATGAGTGTGTCAGATACGATTAAAACACCAGATTGATGCCAGATGTGACGCGATGACTATATAAAAGGGCAACTTACGATAACGTAGTGACGTAAGATACGCCTATTAATAGAAATTTCGACGAAACGAACATAAATACCTATCAGGTTCCTCTGCTCCTTCTATTATACCTATCACATTCTGAATTGTGCTTATGACTTGTTTTGCCTGCAAGACCGGTTTTGATCCGAACCGTTAATTATAGTTTTACGAAACAACAAACCGAACGGCCTGAAGTGACCAGTTTTACCGGTTTAACGGTTGGTTAACTAATTTCTTTTGTAAAATTATAGTTTGTATTAAATATTTAGGTTAGAGTAAAGTATGATTAGATTAGACCGTTAAAAATAACATAAATATTCTCTAAACATATTTACCTTATAACTAAGTTCTACAATCCCCGGTCCCGGTCCAATCCGATAAACCGGAGCGTCTTCATCCCCTTGCCACTCATCATCCGCCCACACACCACCGACAGCCCTCAATATCTCCTCCCCGTCGGCACCGGAGATCGGCAACGACGGGATCAACGGCACATCACCGCCCTCCTCCACCTCTTCCTCCGTCAACCTCTCACACCCATCAACACTACTAGCCCACCCGGGCGTCGTTGGGTCCCCGGCCCCGTTAAACACCGTCCCCACTTGCACCCCACTCGGCGGCATCCACCGCTCATCGGGGAACCACTTGGTTTCCCCACCCCCTCCACCATAATCCTTGCGATCGGTGTAAATTAATACACCGATCGCCCCTGCGTCATACGCGTTCTCCACTATATCCCCCCTATATATCTTCCCATATCGTGCAAGCACGATGGAGCCAGTTATATTGGCTCCTAACTTTTTAATGGTCGTGTAGTCTTCTACACGACCATAGTTTACGTACGCTACAGGTCCGGTTACAGTACCGGACTTGGCGTACGCGTGGAACGTGGGTTCCACCTCGCCCGCCACGTCAGCGTACGGGTCGCCTTCGTAGACCTCCTGGCGGAGGGCGAAGGTGACCGGTGGCTGGGGCGGCTGGCGGGTGAGTTTTAAAGAGCGCGAGTGAGGGTAAGTGAGTGAGACAGCATATTCTACAAGATGTGAGTTGATGTTATTGGTGGTGAGTGTTTGTAAGACGTAGGATGCCGCGGCGGCGTTGGCGGTGGTTCCGGCGAGGTGCGGGCGGCGCGTGAGGGTGTGGAGGTGGTGGGAGATTGATTGGTTGTTTGATAGTGATGGAGATGTGTATAAAGAGTGATAGTAGTGTTTTGGTGGTGATGATATTAATATGAAGGATAAAGTGGTTGTTATGGTTATGATGGTGGTTATCATGGTGGTTACCATGGTGGTAGTGGTGGTGGTTGATGGTGGTTGGTGGTGGTTGACGGTGGTGGGGGGATTTGCTAGAAGAACTTATTGTGTTTTTCATTCATTGTTTAAATGGATAAATTGGATAATAATTAGGATGAATGTCATTTTCTTGTTTTTTTTCACTTTTTTTATTTAAAGTTTGGCATTTTTTGGATGTATTGCATAAAAAAGTGATTGATGAAGATATTTAGGTGTGGGGTGGTATAATAAACAATATCCTTCACTATCAATAAGGTCTTTTCGTTATTGGTTTCATATAAAATGGCTTTACACCACTTTATTCTTAAATAAGTTTGTTTCTTTTGTGAAAAAAGGTGTAAATGTGGCCCAATATGATGCATTTCTTGGGCCTAAAAGGAATAGATAAAAAGGGTGTTTGTCACTTTAATCCATCAGTTCAATGGGCCCAAATCGCGTTCTATGCTTAAACCGTTTGGGTTGGGTTAAAAGATGGTCAGTGGGAGAAAAAAGGTTCAACCATTTTGAATACTTATTGGTAGAGATATGAAAATCGGGTTTTGGGCTATACCCGAAACCGGGTTCAAACCGGGTTGGGCCAAATCGGTTTTTTTCTACCCGGGTATTGGTGAACCCGGGTACGAACCCGGGTCGGGTTCACTTGCTTGAAAACCCTACCCGCCATACCCAGGTCGGGTCCGGGTCGGGTCCAATACCGGGTTTAGTTTATTTTTTTCTTATTTTCTTTTCTTTTTTTATGTCCACTACCGGGTTCAATTCGGGTTTAGACCGGGTCGGGTTCGGGTTCGGATCGGGTTCGCTCAAAAACTCAACCCGGTTCCAACCCTACGGGTCCAAACCGGGTATGCCTCTCATCGGGTACTACCCGTACCCGGGGTCCGAACCCTGTTTTTATGCCCACCTCTACTTATTGGCCACTCGTATTATATAATCCAATTTTATAAAATTTTGATATGAGTCACGTGTCAAAAACAACAAGAAATAATGAAAAAACTAGTAAAGATTCCTATGCGCAATGTAGTGGGAAACCAATAAAATAAATTACAGAAGAAAAAAAAGTTTATTTACAATAGTACGACGCTTATCTTTTTAAATGACAAACTCACATATCCACTAGATCTATTTCTAATTTTATAAACTGATTCTTATATTATCTTATTTTATTCGATGCGTAAACCGGTAGCCTAGCTGGTTCCTGTCACGTTTCGATTTATAAAAGAAATAGATGTCATATACGAAATAATTTTTTTTTTTACATTTTTCTTTCTTCATTTTCTAAACTTATACGATGATTCAATAATTTGTTTTGAATTGGAATGTCATGGACTTTACACTTTACAAATTGATTTAAGGCCTGGTTTAACGTCTTTAAATATTTTTAAAATAAATTTGGGCTTCTTTGGATCTGGTTTAATGGGCAGATTGAATGCTGATCATTGATGTAGCCCATATCATCTTTTAAGTTCTATAAGTTGTTCAAGTTCATTTTATATTGGTATTTAAATTGCAACTACAGATTATTCCGGCGTCATATGATGTGTTTGTGAACTTTGATACGCACGTTATCATTGTCACGTTAACGTTTTTGAAGTAGATAAAAGAAACATATGAGGTTACGGAGACTCAGCCCCATAGATGAACACATTGATAGAATACATTTATACAATGATATTGTTGTTTTTAGTCGGTAGCGGTTTTTTTTTTTACGTTACCAGTGCGTACGGTCTTTTGATATAACCTAAAATACTCAATAAATACCATACTTTGAATATAACTTCATTTTAACATTACTTATTCCGAGACGTCAAAAAAATATTAATACATCTACAATTAGTTTTTTTTAATACTAGATGGTAACCCGCACTTCGCGACGGGATACGATTTCTACTCGCTCAATGCTACATATATATTGCAAAAATGATTTGTATAGTTTTCCCTCTTAATAAAAAATGTTAGAGGGTTATTAAAATTTTTAACATATTAATTAAATAACCATAAATTATTTATTTAAAAAATAAGTTAATAGTATTTTTTTCTTAAACATTATTTTTGTATTTTTGAAGACTTTGTAAATTAATAGTTATAGATTGAATTAAATTATAAATTGACTCTTTTTCAAGTTGTATTTTAGGTATTGTATTTGTTATATATCTATACTACTATATAATTCATATTAGAAATATAAGATGATAATTTCATTTAAAATGTAAGATACCTATATAACATTTTAAGCATAGATAACAAGTGTTTTATGCAAGAGTTTTACTTTTTACCCCCATTTAATTAACTTCTTCTAATTAATTATTGTATTATTTAATATATATTATTAATATATTATTTAATAATGTGATATTATTTAATTCACTTTATTAAATTTTATTGACATTTAAATTTATAGTTACTAATCATATTTTTATAACTAAATACTATTTATATTAAATATTATTTTATTTAAATATTTATATCTATACTACTACATAATACACATCTTTGCATAGAGATGTAATTTTACCAACTATACAAGTATTGAAACAATGTACAAAAGAGTGCAAGTCATTTAAGAGAGATAGAATATAGAATTGATTAAGATTTTAAGACATTTTAGGGGCACTATTGTAAATTTATTCATTAAATTTTATATAGTTTGACATTTTTGCCCTTGTTTATTTCATGTATTTAATAAACAGTATTAATATATTATCTAATAATATGATATTATTTAATTCACTTTATTAAATTTTATTTTATTTATGATACTACAAATTGACATTTAAATTTATATTTACTAATTATATTTTTATAACTGAATACTATTTAAATTAAGTATTATTTTATTTAAATATTTAAGTATATAACTTATATATATCTTCATATTTATAATAACTATAATACTAATATTTTTCTAGAGGCATGTTGTGAGTTTAATAATTTTAATATTTATCTATATCTTTTATAATAAAAGTGAAAGGAATATAAAATGATAATTTTACATATGGATCAAGACACCCATATGAAAACTTATGCTTAAATTTTAAAAAATTAACCATTTTATTCTATTTATGCCTTACAATAAGCATAACATATGATGCTTATTACACAAATGTGAAAGCATATACACGTGGCCAAACAAAACCGTCATTTACTTTCAATGTTGTTCATTCATTGTGATTGAGCACTAATACCCCTTCCCCTTTCCCTTACCAGTTGTTAACAACTCAATAACAATAAAGATGGTAATTTATGGTGACAATTTCTCCATTAACTTTCTTCGTCTATGCAAATCACCACCAAAACTGCATCTAATGATCATAAAACTCTAACTTACATTCATAAACGACCTTGAAATCTAGGTCATAAGTGATTTCCGACCACAGAAACCACCCATGCTTTCACTAATCTTGTTGGGATAATATCATTTGTCTTAAAACTTTTGTAATATACGTAATTGTTTTCTTTCATTCAATTTTTTCAATAATTATATTTTGAATTTTTAATTTACGTCATAACGCACCGAGCCGATACTGACTAAAATCAGAATCCCAAATATCGCGCAACAATCATACCGCCGCAAGGCGCGGACATTTCCACTAGTGTGTATGTATATATATATATATATATATATATATATATAATATATATATATATATATATATATATATATATATATATATATATATATATATATATATATATATATATATATATAATATTATATATATATAAAATATTTTAAACTCTACATGTAATATATATTAGAGTTAATTACATGAAAGGTCCCTGTGCTTAGGCTTGTTTTCACTTTTGGTCCCCCGGGTTTGAAAAACTACAAGGTTGGTCCAAAGATTTGTCAAAACATAACACAAAAGGTCATCATCATGGATCTCCGTTATCTTTTTTCGTTAAGTCGTTGTAAAATGACCAAAATACCCATACAATTAAAAATACATATATTTTTAAAAAATACACCCCTTTGCCACCGGACCACTTTCCAACCACTATCGCCACCAGACCAACTCGAAGACCACCACCACCAGACAATCTCACCGACCACCATCGCCACCAGACCACCTCACTATCTCCACCAGGCCATATCATCATCACCACCAAACCCCCTTACCATCGTTACTGGACAACCAGCCCCATTGTCTTCTCGTCTCACACTCCGGCAACACCACCATAAGCAACAACCACCACTAGAACTTTAATTGCCTCGGCAACGACCATCCCACAATTTCTTGAACCCATAACCACTTGGATAGGAATCAAAAATCACCTTGTTGTGCTCGCCGGAATCAAACTTGGGGGTGAAGTTTAGTGGCGATGTTGGGTTTGTGGTGATCTATAGTTTAGGGAAGAAGAAGAATAAGAAATGAGTTGTGTGGTAGTGGACCATTAATACATTATTTGTTTTTTAATTACAAATAACTTTAACTTTTGTTTTTATTTTTTAATTTAAGGGTATTTTCGTCATTTTAAAAATTTAACAAAGAAGTTAATGGTCCATCCAAGTTGGGAACCATTTGTGTTACAATTTGGCAAACCATTGGGCCGACCTTGTAGTTTTTCAAACCTGGGAACCGAAAGTGAGAACAGACCTAACCACAGAGACCTTTTATGTAATTAACTCTATATATTAATAATTCATATACTAAATATATATAAAAAACAATAAGTTAAAATGACTAATAACCTTTAATCTAACTTTTTCTTTGTTACACAATTTATTTACTTTTTTAACTCACTTTCTATCAATCAACAATCTTGATAATCATTTACGAGATAAATAAATTTTATGAAAGATTAACTTTAAAAAAAGTCATAATTTATTAAAAATTAAATATAAAAAACATTTGTTACCCTAAAATATTTAGAAAGACTAAATTAACATAAGATAAAAACCAAAATAAAATACATAAACTTTATAAATTGAGTTAATTTTAATTTTGCTCCCTAATATTTGATAAAAGTAACATTTTTACTTCAAAAGATAAAAATATCAACTTACCTCTAAAAGTTTTATAAATTGTTTCAATTTCAATACAAAAGTTTCATTAGATTGGATCAACTTGAAACAACTGATGAATTATTTGGACTAAAATGAAAACAACTTAGAAACTTTAGAGGTAAGTTTATGTTTTTAATCTTTGAAGGAAATGGTTATTTTTTATCAAACATTTCAATTTAACTTTTATAAGTTTAAATCTAAATATAAACATACATTCATTTGATACTTAATATTTATATTTTAATCTTTCAATTTAATTAATATGTTATTAAATAACAAAATTAGTCATAAATACAAAAAAATACTAAATATTCAAAATATCCTTACGAAGTGTCTTAAACCTAAATGAGATGTCTATTTTGTCCAAAACGGATGCTTTGTAAGAAGTATAGATAGTAAGTTGGCCCGTATGATACGACACGTGTGATCAAGGCTCTTCTCCGACCTGTCTTAACATTGATCATAGTTGGGTATATTATTATTATTATTATTATTATTATTATTATTATTATTATTATTATTATTATTATTATTATTATTATTATATTATTATTATTATTATTATTATATTATTATTGATTATTATTAGTATTATATTATTATATTATTATTATTATTATTATTATTATATTCTTATTATTATTATTATTATATTATTTATTATCTTATTATTATTTTATTATTATTATTATTATTATTATTAGTATTATTCTTATTATTATTATTATTCTTATTATTCTTATTATTATTATTATTATTATTATTATTATTTTAACGTGTTTAGAAATTATATAGTTAAGTATTCAAATAAGATAATACGTATATATAAATTTAAATATGAATTTCAGTATTATAAATAATATAATATTTAATTTAGTGAATAAATAATCTTACATTAATAAATAATGTATTAATAATATGCATTAAATAGTTAATTAATTAGAAAAAGTTTATTAAACAAGAGGTAAAATAAAAAAGATTGCATGGAGCACTTGTATTAGTGCTTAAGAAGTTGTATTAAGTATCTTATTTTTTTTGTAAAATTATACTTGCGTCCCAAATAGATGCTTTATATAGTAATATAGATAGTAAAAAATTATTAAATACAAATCAAATTAGTAAAATATAATGGGGGTCTAAAGCTTAATCACATATATACACACACTACAAGGTATATACTTGAAACTTTTAAAAGTTGAGCGGGAAAATTGAAAAAAAACTAAGGTTTAAAATATGAGAATTTAAAGAATTTGAGTATCAAGACATACATCGAGCAATGGTACTTTGAAAGTCAAATAAAAAAAGAAAAACCGCAATGCAATGCGTTAAACCAAATCTTTACACTTGTGGCTCATACAAGTAAAATGATTTTTATTAAATTATGTTGACGCCAGGGGAGAGAAGGCAAGGCGGCGGCGTTGCTTATGCATACTTCATTTGGGTTAGGGTATGTTTTAGATTTTTTTTGAACGACAAATGTACGACCCTGCTTCGGAGGATAGATGTTATTTTAATCGGGTTCACCTATCCGTTTCCCAGCCGAGACCGCACCACCAACCCTCGCAGGAGGAAACTCATTGCTGAGAAAACCCCTGGCTTAACTATGAGCATTTTTGCTCAGAGTAAGACTTGAACCAATGACCTTCCATTATTTAAATGTCATGGGTACCTCACTTAACCAGTTGAGCTAATGATCATTGGTTAGGGTATGTTTTAGATATGGACAAGCACACATAGTGTTAAACTTTTGTCCGGTAGTGTAAATTTGGCGGCTTAGTAGTGTAATTTTTTTATATAAAACTTAAGTTCGCTCTCCTTAAAAAAATTAAAGTTCACCCCCCCCCTTACGAGAATGTTTAAGCTCCTTCATTGATGTTAAGACTTTAAACATTTGAATAGAAAAAGTAAAAAAACATTATAAAAAACTTGTGCATTGATATGCGATAAACCAACTGCTTACATGTTGTGGTTTGCAAAAAAATAAATACACAATTTTTTTTATTTATTTTTAATATATGCTAATATCAACGCATGGGAGGCAATGCAGTTTAAGCATCATGTTATATATCAAAACGTACACGTAGCCACAATACCTTGCAGTTTGGAATTACCAAAAGACAAATATAATAAAAAGCCTTTTGTTACGGTGTGTTAAAAAAATCTTTACATGCTGTGGTTCGTTAAAAATTAAAAAAAAAATAAATTTTAAAATATTTTAGTAAAAACTATTATGCAGAGGTCAGTGTTAGCCTATGTGCATGCATTGAAGACTTGTACATTACGCTTAATGCTTAGCTCTATGGGTGAAACCCGCGCTCGGTGGAGTGATTGCAAAAAGTGTTGTCACATAAGTAGTGACTAGGATAGGACTGTTCAAAAAGCTCGCGGTTCGTGGTTCGCTCGAAAATAGTTTGAAAAAAGCTCGCTTGAAATCGGCTCGTTTATAAGCTATCCAAGCCGGCTCGGCTCGGTTTGTGAACAAGCCGAGCCCAAGCCAATGTTAGCTCGGCTCATGGCTCTCTCGTTTGCTGGCTCGTTAACTTGCTTAAATTAAACCTAAATTATAATTCATATAAATAATAATCAAAACTGTGACATATTATTAAAAATAAATCATACAAATGTGGTTATTTTGATATATTACGATGAGGAACTAATTATAAAAGTATAAAAACATGATTATACTTCTTGAAATAACAATCTTATATAATTCTTTTCAACCAATTAAGATAAACAAATGTAAGAAATATTATATTATATATATACACACACGAATATATAAAATAAAATTATATATTTTTAAAAATAAAAAGTTGGCGCGCGAGCCGGCTTGTCTCGGCTGTTTAGAGCTCGGATTTTAAGCTCGTTATAATAAACGACCCGAGTCAGCTTGGCTAGGTTTTTAAACGAATTGAGCGTGATCCTGTTATGGCTCGGCTCGTTTAAAGCCTCAAAATAGAATGTGTTGTGTGGAGGATGATGTCTTGATTAGACGATGGGTTGATAATAATAATAATTATGATAGATAAATTAGTTACATTTAATTTTATAACTTTTTGTAAAGTCAAAACTTAATTTCAATTTGTATGAAAATTTAATTAAAATAAATACAACCTAGAATTAAAATAAACCGAAATCGGCATTATTTTCTCGTTTCTCGTACATTTCACGCTTAGAACTCGAAAGATGATCGATTTTCTTGGATAGAGATAATTGTTTAGAAATAAAGAATTGTTTCAGTTGTGATGTTATGGTTTGTTTATCAAAAATATATTTATAGAGTAAAAAAGGTTTAAATTAATTTATTTTAACATAACTCGAACATATAGTATTTCCCTCCAACTGCTTCTTCAATGGCACAAGAACCATTAGAATTTGTGCTAACTTGCATTCGCGATCGTTACAGCCGCTGCCGGCCCTGAGGAGGGGCGGGATGGACCTCCGTCCAGGGCCCACTCGCTCAGGGGCACAAAATTTTTCAATTTTTTTATATATGTAATTATAAAAAAAATAATTATAAGATATAATACAACTAAAAATTAACCCAATTATGTTTTTTTAAATCAAATTTTTGAGCCCATTTTTTAACCCAATTACTCAACTAATAGCCCACTAAAATATTTAAATTTTGATTGTAATTAAAGTCCACAAACTAATTTATACCATAAATTTTGTTCTATTCAAACTTGAAATTTACCTACAATCCACGGTGTCCCAAGAAATACTTAGCGGATTGACGATAATAGCTATCGAAATCAAAATATTAGAGACTATAAAATACAAATATGTTATAAACCAATTTGCTATCAAAATGCTAGAACTATTACGGTATGTCATTGTAATACTATGATATTGCTATGTTTATGTTGTTTAAACTTTTCTTTTCATTTAAAAAAACTACTTTATATAATTTAAGTCGTCAGGGCTCATGAGCCTTTTTTTCCGGCTCGTCCAGGGCATTAAAATTCTCGGGACCGGCCCTGGTTACAGCCACCACGCCTCGTCTCATAATGCCCACCACGTTACCTCTGTTGTGGTGATCCCTATCACGCCATGCTTACGTGGTAGAGGGTAGTGACCCATAACACACTTTAATATACGTATAACCTACATATGTGCAGGTTGTAACCAATCAATTAAACTAATATGTTCATATTTTTTTAGAATTTTAAGAAATATAAGAGATGCATAATAATGCATTACATTTATCAAATTTCTTAATATTTTAATAAAATTTTAATAATAAAAACATGAATGTTTTATTTTAGTTTACATGTTTAATAATAAAAAATATGAAATCAAACAATCAATATGCAAACTAACGCATATAAATATAAATAAATGTCTCGAGCTGCAAACGAACTGACCGTTCAGCGAACAGTTTGTGAACCGTTTGGAGGGAAGTTTTTTATCGTTTCGTTCTTTGGTAAATGAACGAACACGAACAAGAAAATTCTGTCCGTCTAGTTAAACAGACGAACACGAACACAAGTCGCGTTCGTTCATTCATTTTCGTGAACGTTCGTTAATGTTCGTTCGTGAACGTTCGATAATGTGTTCATTTATGTTCGTGAATGTGTTTGTTTATATTTTTAATTTTCGTGTTAGTTATTTTTATGACTATTATATCAAGTATTTTTTAGATATTTATGTCAAGTACTTATTTATTTTTTATTATTTTGTGTAATATTTGTAATAAGGATGTAAATTTTATTCTAAAATAAATCTATAATCATTTGTATTCGTTTATGTTCATAAACTTCTTTGTATTCGTCATGTTTATGAATAATTGTTTATGTTCGTTTGCTTTTATTTGTGTTCATTTGCGTTTAAGTGTTCGTGAACAGTTCATGAACATATTTATTTTCTTAAAGAACGAACACGAACAAAGAATCTCGTTCAGTAAGTGTTCGTGAACGGTTCATGAACAAGTTTTTAACGAACGAACATGAACAATGTGTTGTTCGTGTTCGTTCAGTTCGTTTGCAGCCCTATAAGTGTCCATTTAGCTTCTTAGTCTTTTAAATTTGTTATTTATTTTATAGGAAAAAAAAGTCTAAAATAACAAGACTTTAAATTATTATCAATAGTGGTAACAGACTTTAAAAAATTATAGAAAATAGTAGAAATAGTCTTTTCTATTAATAAGTGTAATAGTTTGAACTATCATAAGATCGACTATTTCATTCGGTATCGGTTCATGATTGATATTATTTAGAAAAATATAAAATTATGCTTTAATTGTTTTTTCTTTCAAAATTCTCGAATTACGTTCTTATTATTGTATGCAATTATCCCTTTATTTTAATCTAGTTTTTCTATTTCTCTCCCCTTGAAGGCACATCGGAAAGCCAAAAAAAAGTTACTAAAAAAGTATATGAAAAATCTTGTAGATTATGCAAGACATAGAAATATATTTTTATTGTATTTACGAATTAAAGATATTCGTCCAAGTTCTAGGATATAATAAACAGTTACAAAAATAAGTGATTAAATTCTTAACCACAAATGTAGAGATTCAAGCAATTTTTCTATGCTTTTAAATAACGAGTTATTAATCATAGTGTTCTCACAATCAAATTGGGTCATTTGGGTCAGGTAGTTGGTTAAATTGGCGAAGTGAATACGTTGTAAGACCATAATATAAAAGAAAAATACTAAAGATGTCAAATTAAGTGATTAATTTACTTTTTTAGCCTTCATAATTTGTAAACTTTAAAAAAAACCACAGCAAAGAGGTAAATTAGTTTCACATTTTATCAAAAGAGCCTGAGATAGAGCTCTACTCATCTCAGACTCTATATATAAAGCTTAGGATCAACGATCTGTTTTTAAAAACAATTTTTCAAATAAACTAGCACGGATTAATTCAAACTTACACAAGGTTCAAGCTCTTCTTTTGAGTTATTTTTCAAACTCGTGCATGGCCGGGCCACACTCGATTTATTTACTATTTATGTATCTGTTATTTTAAATAATTATGATAAAATATATTTATAATTTTTATATGTGTATATGTTATTTTTATTATCTAGCTATGTTTGCATAGTTATACATATAACAATATTCATCTATCAATTAAAATTTATACTTATATAAATAATAAACTCTTATACACATCCCACTGTAGTCAAGTTTGAAATATAAATCTTAGACACATGCACATATATTAAGTTCAAGATATGTTTATACGCGTATAAGCTTGGCCCGATTCAAACTTATAACGTTTCAATCTTAAATAATTACTCACAAATTGTTCTTCTTGTTGTACATAGACACATACATACATATATATATATATATATATATATATATATATATATATATATATATATATAATTCTTGAATTATTTATAACGTTATTCAGTTTTTAAAACCGATCCCAGTTAAAAAAGTATTTTTTTAAAGCATATATGGCTCTTCACATTTGTAAGGGTAAGATTCCTACTGAATCAAGCACTACATCATTTTCCGTGCACGTTTACTATGCTATTACAAGGTGGATATGACGAAAACAAAACGTATAGATTTAAATAATTTTATTGCATGCTGACTAACCACACTTTGGATCATCTCTAGTTACTAGAATTAGGGTTATGTAGCTTATGTTAATTACTATAGCTAGTGACAAATTAAAATTTCGTCACTAGAAAGCAACAAATAAATCATGTACGTACGTAGGTGAAATTTGGTCAGAGAATTGAAGCTAGTACTGTCACTAAAGACCATAAACGGTGTTGAAATGGGACATGGGTGTCTAGGTTAAAGGGAGTAAAGGATGATGGGTGTATGAGTTGCATATGACAACTGCAGATAACCATGTTCATCGATGATATCACTTTATTTCTCTATAGGGAACATGTCATGCATGCATCCAACTCAACTCAAACACATGCACCATTTCAACAAATTATTGCCAATCCAATATAATATTATATGTATGTATATAAGGAGAGAGATAGAGAGAGAGAGAAAGAGGGGAGAGAGATCGAGATAGAGACTAAGAGCACTTGTAACAATGGGGTCTGGCAACCCGACTAACGCTGATGTGAAAACGAGAGGGAGAGTTGTCGGCCTATCAACACAGACATATCGTGAGAGAACTATAATATTGTTTATATGAGAAATGAATGAGAGAGAAAATCAGCATGTCCGTAACGTAATGGACGCTACACATATACAAATATGAAGATTATGTATCATATACAAATTAATATCTTCCTGAAACCTAATGAAAATTATATCATAACAAAAACAAATATGATGTACACTAAAATACAAGAGTTGGAGTAGAGATGGAAAACCTCTCAACGAGTGTACATGTTTTAATCATCTATGACGAAAATAGTACGATGACAATATCACAAATAAGTCAAACTATTGACGATGTACATTACGTATATGTATTTTATAGTTTGATATTTATCTAAACTCTAAAGTGAATATCATGTCATATAATATTAGTTGATTTTTATATTAATACGAGGACTTACATATACGTATACGTATGAAAAGAATAAATGAAATTATAGTTTTTGAAAAAGCATGCTCGTAATATCATAGATAATTTAAACTTTAGTGGTGTACATTACATGCACATCATATCGATCGACGATCATGTAATACTTATCTTAATTCTAACGTATAACATACGTTGATTTTATACTAAAACGAGAACTTATCATTATATATATATATATCGTATGAATATGCAATGTATAGGTACTAGACGGTAGGATGAGTAAGTGCTCTCTAGTATATATAAAAATATACTAAAGATATAAACTAAAAGTAAAGCTAGCTAGGAGAAAAAAGGATATACAACAAATTATATTGCAACTTGTACAATAACTTATAGTGTCGACAAAACAAAAGTCCAATGGCTATATAATAAGTTATATGTATGTCCTGAAATCTACGACAACAATAATACCTATATCCACACACATTTGTGGGTGTAATGTGTGTCAAATAGCTAGAGTGAGTGGGTGTATTATATATACATATGGGTGTGTGTGTATATAAATATTAGGGTTTTGTTTGAGACAAGAATGATGCGGTGGTCTAAGCAATGTGACAAAGCTATGGGTGTGATGATGGTGTTGTTGGTGGTTATGATAGTAGAAGAATGGCACAAATTCTTTCTAAATCTACACATACATATATGTATATATATAATATAATTAAGTATATCTTATAAATATTGTTTTGAAGTGTTTCATAAGTTTAAATAATAAGACATATTATTAGCATATCTTAATTGTAGAGTTTTATAAAACTTCATAATCTTTTTCTATGGAAGAATGTAGATCAAATTATAGATGCATCTTAAATTCATTGATAATTAATTAATTATTCTTCAACAAAAGAATGTTCTCAAAACTTATAAATTACTCAATATATATATGTGTGTATGTATAATAATTATAAATTATAAACTTATAATATATATCCTAATATAATAGGTTATAGTTCGGATCTTTGTTGTGGAAGCTTGTTTCTCTTTATTAATCTTTCCTCTTTTTGTGACTGAAAATAATTGATAAAACAATCCCACGAAATATATGCCTTTTATTTTGTGGGAATCGAATCATTAACTTACATATTTGTTGATTCCATAATAAAAATTATGCATGAATTGTCGATCGAGTTAAATCGTGATGTGGAGCTTTCTTGTGTATTCAATAACATTAAATCAGAGTTTAATAGTTGTAAAGATGATTGAAGATAATATAAGAATTCCTTTAGAAATGACTATAAAAAAATCAAATGATACAAAAGAGTACGTATATATTGCCCATGAGCATTTTTAAGATATTATAATAGTAAAGACCAACCGTATCATTTTTAAAGTAGAATTGAAGGATAATATTAAGTGCCACAATGACAAATTTTATTTGATCTAGTAGTACTAAATTGTATAAAAAATATGTCCTTTCTCATAAAAGGTTTGTTTTATGATGGAAAATATATGTAAATTTAAAAGTAGAATTAAAAAGTGTTCCTAGTGATTTATATAATTTCTTATATGTAGTATTTAATGTAAGTTTTGACATATGAAAGATACATGTCAGAACTCTATAATATTATAGACTTATTTGATTTTAATTTATATGATGCATGTGAGTCTTGCTTACATAGCAACAAGATTATTAATAGGTCGCACACATACTGTTAGTATAGATGATTGATTTTGATTGCTAGAAGTGAGTATTGATTTTTTTATTATATGTGTTAGTTACGAATTTAGCATATATGAGGTTATGTTTAGCTTTAAAAAGTACACTCATCTCACATAGGGCACGATTAATAACTCCATGTTCTTTTTGATCAATATGTTTTTTTAGAAAGAACCGACTAAAATCCAAATTTAAACAAATTTGAAAACCATTAAATATAAACCGGACAACTTAGACTCAACTATAGTAAAAAGTTATTCTAAGGTTGTTTTAAAAACACATGTATAATGCATATGTGATAGATTTGGTAGAGAGATGAGAGGCAGATTTTGTGAACACGATGAAAGAGTAATAATGGAACATGGTGAAGTGCTGCCTAGCACAAAGGAAATGCATGCTTATAAGAAACAAATGATTGTGAAAGAATTTAAAGAAACTCATGCTATTATTATGATTGTTGGGTTGTGGAGGCTTTGGGCTTTAGATCGGTTAGACCTGTTTTTAATGGGTCTTTTCTTGTTTTCAAAGTTAAGTAATTAACCCTAATCTGTTTATTATATATAGACGTGTAGGGCTTTTATAATTTCTTTAGGCACTTAAATAATATTAACGTAGCTGTAGTAAAGTGGATGTAGGTCAGCTTAGACTGACCCACTCTAAATCTTTATGTTTTTTGGTTTGTGTTTAATTTGTAGCTTAGAATACCTAACAATTGGCAACGGTTTTCTGGCTACAAACATGAGAAAAGGAGAGTTTTGTCCATGAGGACAGACGCCCATTAGCAGGTTATGTGAGTAGGACCGGAGATAGAGAGCACTTGGTCGTGGTCAGGGATCAGAGATGATGTAGCCGATGTTCTTGAATATGAGCGTATGCTCTTATATTACAAAATTGTTACTTGTAAATTGTAATCCGAATTTTTATAAAGTAACAATCAAGTTTCATAAACTTGTTGATGTGAAGACGGAGACATAGAAACTTATTAGTACTTACAAACAAACAATGCCAAACATGTTGACACGTGGTTATTTGAATCAGAACTACAATCAATTCATTGATAAGATCGAAGGTTTCATCTTTTGTAACATATAACACACTTATTCCATGACATACAAATTGTTATATATACATCGTTTATAATTTTAAACAATTACGATTTAACTTTTTTTAGATAAGAAAATATTAAATAAGCATATAGGTGATGGATATTTAATGTTGTCTATTTTATAAGGGTTTGATGCTGGAGCAATAATTTCAAATAAATTAACATAAATTAATAAGCAACCCATAACCTAATTGTAATGAATATCCTACATGTGTAGGAGGTGTTCATACACACACCTATTTGGCTAGTGTCTTCCTACTTATTTGTCCCTACTTAACAAGCATGAAGCATTGTCTGCCTATCATCAAAATTTATTATAACGTTTTTTAATTGAGTTTATCAATTATTTGAATGTATTTTTGGAAGAGAGAAAAAGATAATAGAGAATAGTATACTTAGGCGTATTAAAAGAATTAAACTTATATGTATTCTGGATTTAGAGTCTATTTTGGACACGATTTGAGTTTATAAATATGTTTTTGAATGATTGAGTTAATTCAACTAAACCTCATTAAAAATAAGAATTTATATATATATTTATATAAAGAATAATTTTGTAAAATATTAACCAACTTTCAAAATTGTTCTAATTAGATAACTCAAGTTTTAAAAGTGTTTCAATTAGGTAAATCAGTTTTTATAATTTATATAAGTTAACAGTCTTAACATGTTTTGTAGCATGTTATACTTTTTGTTTCAATTAGAAAACATTTTTTTTCTATCTTTTGATGCTAATATGGAACGTTGACGTAAATTTTAGGTATTTTTGTTATTTTTTTCATAATTAACATGTTTTTATTTATTTTTTAAAATAATTTTATATATTGAAAATTCTAACCCCCACGTCCTCTCCACCATTACTTTCTTGACATAAGAAAATTTAATGATAACTCGATTTGATCGTTTAGTGGTCCAATTTGAGAATAATATGCATGAGTAACTAAAATTAGAACACTTTTGAAACTTGGCTGTGACATTTTTCTTTACATAAAATAGTAAGTTAAAAAATATTTAGAAGGATACACTCGTACAAGACGTAACACTTTTTGAAGGCTTGAGGGGTCGGCCTTTTAATGATCCCTAACCTTATTAATCACAACTTTTTTATTTATTATCTCCTTCTTTGTAAACCTTGATTATAATAATCGTTGTTATATAGTTTTGCGAAACTAATGTTATTCAAGTTCACTTGCGTTTGTGTATCATTTCTATTTTTGTTGCTAATTTATTTTATTTGGAATTTGAAAATAGATAATATAGTCACGTACCTAAATATCATTTTATCCCGTCTGATACTTGTTTCTTATACAAAATTGTATAGTAGCTTAGATTATAGATTTTAAAACCCGATACAAATAATATCAAGCTTTTGGACAAATCACAAATTGCTTAAATCCTTATTTGTTATTAGTAGGTGGAGCGTTGATTCTGCTCGATGTCAAAAGTTATAAAAGGTTTGATTGATGCGATTGTAACGACAACATGCTAATGGTTCCGATTTGATAATGATGTTGGGAATACTAACAATATGAAGAAAGACATTTTTGATTCTATTATTAGTTTTTCTATTCTTATGGTTTGTAAATATGAATCCTCCATGAACATTAAACGAGTGAATTAGTTGTAAAACCCTTAGTAAGGTATCTACTTAAGAGTTCATTAAAATTAAGAAATGTATTGAGTTCAAGTATCATGTGTGTTAAAAAAAGAGGGTTTCAAGTTAGTCAAAAGAGTTTTCTTATTTAAGTTAGCCTTAATCCTGAGGGTGGTCTATAGTAAGGGTAGACCGATGTATGAGCTTTTCTTTGGAGACGTATCAGTATAGTGCTACAAGGTTTTATACTCTAGCAATAAAAATGATTGAGTAAGTTAGTGATCCAATTAACCGTTTAAAAAAATTACAAAACCATATATTATTTTTGTAATTGATTGGTTCTCTTTAGTCTAGCAACTTGCTGATGACTTTAAGTCAACATCGTTTAGGTTAGCACTAATAAATGTCACCTTACATATTCTAATTATTTTAAATGATTATTTCAAATAATCAATAAACTTCACATATGTTATAATCATTTAGAAGAGGTAATTAACAACACATACATCCTAAAAACTTATGTAAATCATAATCTTTCTTGATAGTCTAAACAAGTTTACATTTTGCACAGTTGTTGATAATGATAACAACTGTGTCAAGTTGAATTAAAATTAGGGTCCTCTAAATTTTGAAGACTTGGCTAATAAAACTTCAAAATTTAACTTGATTTTCCCAACTTCAAATTTGGAGTTTTAAACTTCCAAAATTTAGTTGTACTTCATTTTACTAATCAAGCAGTGGAAAGTTTTAACTTTTAACTTTCTATTTTAATTTGTTCAATGTTTTTTTTGGCTTGACTAAATTATTTGAAATTGGTTTTAATCAAATTGAATCGAATCCAAATCAAATTCCAAAATATTGAATTCTTGTAAGTTCTATGATTGAGTTCCGAATGAAAACTTGCTTGTTTAATTAGTCAAAAAATTACAAATCTGAATAGTACCTTTTGAACAAATCAAGGAAGCTAAAAACCGACCCAATAAATACAACAGATATCTTTAAAAGTTGTCTTGAACTATAAATATGTATTATCTCTATCAATGAAGAGATAAATCATGTATAGATGTTTCATGTATAGATGTTTCATAGTCGTTGCATTTAAAAGAAAATAAATTACCGGTTATTTTTAAATAATGCTTTTTAATTGTATAGAACTCGTATATATTTGAAATAAAAGATGAATATACATTTAGTGATTATGGATAAAACAAAACATAAAGATAATTTGTCTATTTATTTGGTATCAATTTATCAAAATTACTTTTATCTAACTTGAATTTAAAACTATTTGTTTTCTTAAACAACGATTTTATAACTAGAAGAACCCGACAATACAAACACACACAATGCCGCATATTCTTTTTTCTTTTTTTCCTTCCTATAAGCTAAACAAAAATACACAAGTTAAACAATTACACCCAAACAACGTAGTTTACCCGACGGCCTACTATACTCTCATAAAACAACTTTTATATTAGGATCAATTGTATATATACCCTTGTAAACATCCTTTAAATGCATATATATCCAAGCAAAAACTTTAATTGCATATATACCCAATTTATTGTTATGACAATATTACCCTTTCAAAAAAATTAATAAAAACTTAAACATGGATATATATGCCATTAAATAGTTTTAGAGGGGGAAATATGTTTTTAATCTATTTGTCATTTATAAGGTTGGTAAGGGGAAATTTGCCAATTATGAAGTTTTAGTAAAAATAAGGGTAAATTAGTCATTATATAAACCACTTTTAATGAAAATGAGTAAATTTACAAATTATGAGGTTTTGTAAGAGGATATATGCATTTAAAATTTTTTCTTGGATATATATGCAATTAAAGAGTTTTAGAAGGGGAAATATGCTTTTAACCATTTATATTATTAATTTCAAGAATTTTAAACTTGCATCACACACATGTATAACATACAATGCGTCATCACTTTGGCATATAATTTCATCATAAATCATCTCTTTAGCATATAATAAAGTTTTTTTTTAACCATAGTGTTTTTGTTCACAAACACAATCACTTGTAAGAATTTAAACACACATCATTTTTATGAGAAACAATTACTAATATTAATAGATTACAAAACCTTATCTTTTAAAAAACTGTTAAAGTGATTTTACAAGTTACGATTAATATTAAATCTAACATATTTAATTTATAATTCTTTGGTTTTCATATTTTGATTCTGAAACTGATAATACACTTTTATGGAAAATGATTCTTATAATCTATGAGGTGTTTGAAAGTGTAGAATTTTTTCTTATATTTTATTAAAAACATTTTCTTTATTTAAAATAAGCTAAAAGCAGTTTATTTCGAAACTGTCTTTTAAAATAATAAAATAATAATATATAAGCACTTTGGAATTATATAATACCAAACACCCCTTAAAATCTCACATTAGACTACCAATTTTGATTAATTTTTCCTTGTTGCATTATTTTCTACATGTGATATTAATTTGACCAATAAGAAGTGAGCAAACATTCACATGGGTAGGAAGCAAGGGTTGTCACCCAACCATAGACATTAAATTTTTTGGGTAGTTCTAGATTATTTTTAGACAATATTATATAATATTTTCATTATTATTAAGAAATAATTAAAGTCTCTTCAATCTTCTCAAAAGCCAAATTTATTTATATTTTCTTTTCCATATTTATCTATTTAATATTCATAACATAAAAATAAAATTTATTGACAAACTAACTGAAAGATACTTATTAATTAATAATAATTATTACATTAACACAAGAGAATATAGCTAAATGCAATGAATTAGGTTTGAAATTCCATATGTTGGATGGCCTTAATTAAGCTTCTTCACTTGCTAATGTTTTCCTTGTCTTTTTCTTTTGTTTATGCAAAAAGAATGTGACTTGATTTGTTTGTTTGTGTACGAATAAAAATAGATATATGTAAGATGTTTATTATTAAAATGCGTATAACAGTATACCAAACATAATGTCAGTGGCTGTCAGAGACGGTGCATAACAACGTCTCGATAACAACCATCGTACAGTAAAAACTATTGACTTAACAGCATCCGGTGCATGAACTACATTTTTCGATGCACGAAAATTTGAAAGAAAATCAATGACACTTTAAAAAGAGACAAGTAGCTATTTTGTTTCTCATCTCTATCTACTATTTCAATTTCCATGACAGACTGTTTATCAATGGATGGACCCCTTTGCCCCTATAGTCATCCTTCAATTTGCAACATATTTTTTCTATCCTTATCATGAGGAGGGAAATCAAACAACAAGATGATAGGTAAACCATAACTTGCATTGTCCATTTTTGTCATTTTACTTTGTCACAAGTATCATAGTGTGCATGTTTCATAACTTTTAACATGACATGTCTTTTTTGGTCTTTTCACATTTTACACTTTGCCCATGGCTTATTTTTTGGTCCTTTCAACATTTCTATGATACATAATTTTGTTTTCTTATAAGATAACTTATACTCTTGATTTATGAAAAAGAATACCCCTTTACTAGAACAAGGCTTTCAAAAAACATATATGTTTACATATTTCACTTTGAATATTTATATACTTGTCATTGTCATCTAATGTGTTATGCTATAATGGTATTGAACTTGTAATTGATGGACAACCGATCATAGTTGGTTACATGTCACTTGCGCTTACTAAAATGAAAATACGTTCAAATTAGAACTAAATGGCCTCGATATTCATCTTATCTTTCAGAAAACGACCCGTCTTGATTTTTTCAAGAATAAGATGTGATATAACAACCGATTTTTGTAAATAAAAAACGGTACAAAACCCGTAGACACTCGCAATATAAAAGAAGAAAGACATGGCACATAGAACAAAAGATAAAACTCAGTCGAAAATTCAACTGATAGAAGTACACCATGTTAATGTAAAATGATACACATCTCAAGGCCAAGCTCCAATAGCTAGCCAGTTGCCGCTATATATCCATCAGAAAAACATTCCTCTTTACAAGACTGGCAAGGAAAACAACTACTTTCCTAGCTACCAGTCGCGTTTTATTATTCGAATCCATTAAGTAGAAGGTGATAGGAACAAGTGTCAAAAGGTAAAATATAAACCCAAAATATAATTTAACCAAAATTCCCATTTGTACTTTCCTTTTTATATAATCAGATTATTAATTATGTATTTTCCACCCCCAAAAAATAGTAATAATGCACAATCAAACTCAAATAAACCCTCCTTTCAAAATTAAAAAAAAAATTAATATACTCATAAATCTCAAAACAAGGTTCTCTATATTTTTGTTAACTTTGATTTTTTTTTTCTTTTCTTTTTTACTTCTTCAAAATGTTATCAGGATGACGTCATCATTATGCAAATCAACGGTTGATTTTCAATGTCACGATCTGAAGATGTTAAAGGTGTATCTCCACCTGCACCTCCGTTGCATGTTAACATCTCTGCTTTCTTTGCTTGATGCTCCCAGTCTGTTGTCCCCACCACATATAACATCAGCCCAGCACAACATACCTGGGCCGAAAGCAACCCGACCCAAAGCCCGATAAACCCGACTCCAAGCCCGAACCCCAGCCCCACCGCCACCGGCATTCCCACCAGATAAAACGCCCCCAGGTTCACGTTGGCTGCGGTGGTTGGTCGGGCCGTGCCTCTCACAACCCCACAGCCAACTGTCTGGGGACAGTTCCCCAGCTCACACAGCCCGATTATTGGCAGGGCTACAGATGTCAACCGAAGAATGTCTGTATCATTAGTGAACATTAGACCCCATTTCTCTCTCATTGATGTGGCGAATAACATCGCGGATAATCCCATTAACCCCGCGAAAAAAACCGACACCATTGCGGACACTCGGGCCTTATCGGGCCGGTTCGCTCCGAGCTCGTTTCCCACCCGGGTCGAAACCGCGAAACTAAGCGAAGACGGAAACACGTATAACAAAGCGGTCGTCTGGATCAAGATGCCCATTGACGCGATGGTCGCGTTCGGGTCCGGTAGGAGCCCGCACAACACGATCATGATCTCGTACCACCACCACTCGAGGCAGACCGAGACACAGCTCGGTGCCGCCAACCGGACCAACGGGCCCCACCCGGACAAACAATCCCGGGTCGGGTTGGTCCACGTGGGCAAATGCAACCCGGTCCACCACACGTAAACCACAAGCGAAACGAGCACGACGAAGTTCGAAACCGACGAGGACGCGGCCACGCCCGCGACACCGAGGCGGAAGCGGAAAACGAGCAGGTAGTTCAACGGTAGCTGCAGTAACGTGCCGATGAAGGAAGCTAACGTCAAGGGGAAAGTAATGCCTTGTGCCCGAAGGTAAATGCGGGTCGGGTGGATAAACGAGTTGGATACCAAATCGGGTAAAGTGAACACCAAATACGTGCGAGCCACACGTGCGATGTTGTGGTCTTGATGTAAATAAACCAAAATCCGTGTCGTGTTTAACCACAATAATCCAATCGGAAAACAAACCACCAGCAAAAACACCACCGTGCGGTGTAGTGTCACCGATAACACCTTCATCCTGCGGGCTCCGAACGCCTGCGAACACAGCGGCTCCATCCCGAGAGCCAACCCGGAGAGAACAGAGTAGCCACTGATGTTCGCAAACGCGATAGCCAACGAGCCAGCGGCTAGCTCCGTCTCGCCGAGCCGGCCGAGGAACAACATCGAGATAACCGACCGCGTGTAAAGGATCAAAGCCGTTAACGCGATCGGAGACGAAAGCTTGAACAGAGCTTTCGTTTCCTTAATAACCTCTCCAGGGGTAGGAAACAGAATAATATTATTATTATTACTGTTACTGTTACTATTACTATTATTATTATTATTACTGTAAGGCTTGCTGGGGTTTGGGAAGTGGAAATGAGGTTTGGTTAAGGGTAGTGAGTGGAGGTTGAGGTAGAAATGAGGGTGCGGTGGTGGCGGTGGTGGCGGAGGACGGTGGTCGGAGGGCGGCATAGCGGTGGTGTTAGGGTTGCACATGGTGGTGGTGAGAAATGAATGTGTGAGGAGATACTCTCGTAGAGAGCACTCTGTGTGTGTTATCTGGTTTTGGTCTCAAAGAGAAGGGACATGTATTAATAGAGGGGTGGAAAGGAGGTAAGGAATTTTTTGTGTTTTTTTTTATAAATAAATTTCCTTTTATTTTGTTTTTTTAAAATATTGTAAGAAATTTGTTAAAGTTTTTTAGTTTAATTCTTTTCTATTTTGAGTTAGGGATATAGGGAGCATATTTTGCTGTTTTAGGTGTTATTAGATGAATTGAATTTTTGTTTAATGTATAGTTTGATAAAATTGGTATTCTTAGTTACATTTTACATATAAATCTTCTATACAGGTCGAACCGAAAAGTTCATTTTAATGTACATGACTGAAGTTTTTTTTAAATTATTTTTAAAGAACAATAAAATTTAAAATTGATGGCTAAAAATTAGTTGTATGACCTTCTTTTCTGTTCAATAATATGAATCAATTGATGGTTATGATATTTGGTTTTATTTTCTAGTTGTTATCGATTCATACAATACAAACAAGCTTCTTAATTTTTGTTTTCGATTTACGATAATATGAAACAAGTATTAATTAGCATGAAAATATAAAATGTAATAAAGATAAGAAAATATTGAATAAATTATCCCAGGCTTCAATCATGAAAATTAGTTTACATGTATTTTATCGCATCAACTTCTCTTCGTTTCACGTTTAAACCGGCTCAAACCTCAAAACCGTCAAACCAAATCGTTAAACCGTTAAAATAAAAAACGAACCGTTAAACCATCGGCTTGTTTGGTTTACGTTTATATGAAACTGCCAATCCGCGTTTTGCTAGAAAATTAAATCGAACCAACGTACCGGATCGTAAACACCTCTAGTTACATTCTTAATCACTAGATAGTGAAATATACTTTTAAAAGATGGGTGAGGTGAGGGGCGGAAAGGGGGTTAGGAACTTTTTGTGTTTTTAAACTTAACTTTTACTTTTATATAATATAGTAAGAATATTTGTTTTTATATTTTGCTTAATTCTTTTCTATATTGAGTTGGGGATATAGGGAGCATATTTTGTCTTTTCAAATGAAGTGATATTTTGTCTATTATGATTTGATAAAAATAAAAATGCTATTCGTAGTGGCATACTTAAGCCTTAACTGAAGAAAACAAAAACAATATAACTTATGATAATAAAGAATTAATACTGATTGTATTCGCTGGTATTTCATCTACGCATCAACGGCATAACCGATAAAAAGAAAAAAACTAGAAAATAAAATCTATAAGTATCCATCAATGATCTATCGATGATTTTAAGAATAATATGTCATACGAAATACGAGTCAATGTAAGACAAACCCGTTTAACATATGGCTGGTTTCTTATATGCGACGCATGCACAATTTTACTATCTCTCAATATAATTTGAACTTTGATGATTTGATACATCCCAATGCTAGAAATACACTTTTAAGCAATCATGGTAATTTAAATATGCATTAAACGAGTCAAAATAAAGGTTTGTTATAAATGCAATTATTAATCTCTTATTCTTTCTCTTATGGGTTGCTTATAATAAATTTTGATAAATATTAACACAAATGACATAATCTTTGATAAATATTAACACTATTTAAATGGGTTAAATTACCCACACATTCCATACACAAATTTTTAATAAATTAATACGTTTTATACGGATCAAAATGACACTTGTTCGCATAGCATAATCTTTAGTAAATATTAACAATGTTTATTTAAATGTGACCAAGCAAATTTCACACTTGATATAATCTTTGATATAGATTAAAACTATTTAAATGGTGAAATTATCCGAACACTCTATTATAATACTTATATGAAATAAACACTCTAAACATGTCAAAATGACTCTTTTGCACTTTGATAAATATTAAAATAATATAAATGTATCAAATTACCCTAACACCCATTATAAGATACCAGAAAGGTACCCGCACAATGCACGGGGTGTCATTTTACAAAATTCAAATTTAAAAACTTATTGTATCTCACAAAATACAGACCTGTTTAGCAAAAAGTTTACACCAAAACGTTTAAAAAACACAGGTTAAGTTGTAGTCTCAAAACGTTTTTAAATATAATAGATTAAAAGATATAGCTGAATTCATATTAAGTTTTTTTGGTTTATGGGTACATAAATAAAACATTTTATGCAAGTGTTAGTAAGTGTAAGATTATTATATAACTAATTGTAAGAGGTAATATGTAAATAATGTTATAAATATTATTTTACCCTAAAATTTGGTTGTATCTCATGCATTGAATAAAGTTTTTGTTCTTAAATTTTTGGTATCTTAAAATACATTTCTTATATGCTTTATATATAGTATAGATTTAACAAATGATCACACTTAAAATAAATATTAACACTATTTAGATGGTTCAAATCACCCAAACATTTTTTATAATATTTTAGTAAATAAACACATTTAAACAGATCATTTAAATCATTTACACCTTATAAGAATTTTGAGCATTAATCGCACTTGGAATGGATCAAAACACTGTCCGTCTTGTTTTTATCAACGGATGGTTATATATATTTTTTGAACGGCCAACTAATTAAAGACTTGCTACCCGGGGGGCCTTAATGACGAAAAGACATCCCATACATCCACGAGCACAGACAGCGGTAGGTAACCCAAGTTCATCAACCACCACGGAAAAAACCCGCCACCCGAATTCCCACTACAGTAAAACCCAAGCTACCAACAACAAGAGGAAGTCATGAGACTATCACTCAACCAAATGGTCCGTAGTCAACGAATGGTTAATATTACACATGATTAATATAATAACCAAAACACACTTTTATATGTACCCAAATGATCAAACACCCTTAAAATGGGGCAAAGGACTTGAACACCCATGATTTTAGGCTTGATATTCATAACTCAATGACTCAAACCCACTAAATAATTACTTACAACTAGAACAAACTAGTAGTGGGTCAAGACTACCTAACACATTGTTCAGGGTCAAGGACCGTAATACATTAAATGTGTATAAATTCACAACCAAAGTGTTACGAGCAATATTATCATAATAAACTAGAAACTTGCATTTATAAACCTAAAGACATAGATAAGCATACTTATGATAACGTAAAGTTGGTCAATCATAATATAAACATTTTATCTTTCATAAAACTCATTAATCATTTGCATCGAAAATCTTAAAATGAGGCATCAACCATCAAACCTTGTTAAATTAAGAAATTGTATTATGGAACATTAAATTATGTGATCGGACACCTATAGCTACTAAACCACCCACGCGCAACTAATCTGATGACACATCAGACGCGCAACCTGGACTATGCTAAAAATACCATTCCAACCGCACGACCAGATCCACATCGGTTTCTTCGTACCCGAAAATTGTAAGTGCACCACATTAGGCCTCGCCAAAACAAAAGTAATATGCACCTGTCTGTGTCTTGAAGGTCCCATAGTGCACCATCACAACTATGTCTCCAATTCGATTATCAATATCTTATATCCCATTTCTTTACTTTGTTTTAGACATGATTGGATTTGTTACGATGATCTAGTAGTAGAACACAAATTGTCACACACCCTTAACATCCACGTTACCGTGAAGCATGTTAACAAACCAAGATCAGAACTGTTAGTTGCTCGCAACAACCTCTATATGAGTTTTCAAAACAAACCTTAGAGTTTATGAAATCAAACATTGCGGAAGCATCATTTAAGCATTCAAAACTGTTTAGTACAAAAGTAAATACACAAAATACGCGTCCAGAAACCATAGTTAAAATGTAAGAACATAAGTAACGTTTGTAATTTTTTTTTGCATGTTGTGACCCATGAAGTGCTCCAATATGCACCTGGAAGCTTAGTGACCCGAGAAAGACATATTAAAGTGTCAAAATAGGATTGGTGAGTTCATGAGCTTGTAAGTAACTAAAACTACTTAAGTTTGTATAACATAAGTAATGTATATTGAAATAGATAGCCAATATACAACATAAGCTGACAATTGTGTTTTTCATGATCAAAGCTGAATGTGTTTGTTTGTTTGCCTTCCATCCCGATTTGCCGAGTTGTGACAATGTGTTAGTTATTTAGGACAATGTTGCACCCGCTTGACCTCCAGTCGTACGGGTGGGCTTATCAAAACCATTAGTATCTAGAGATTGAAATTTATGTATTACTATACTAGAATGGATTTCGATATGTTACATGGGTTGAAATAAATAAATTATATAATAAATTATAGATACATATAAATTAATGTATTATCTACGGGTAAGGTTAGAGTAAAAAGTATGTTTAATTTAAAAAGCATAAGAAGGATTATGAGCTTGACATGTGTCATTCTATTATTTTAAAGAGAAGGGCAATTTTGGTCACTGTCTCAAATACGTCAGCTCATTGTGTCTTATACATTCATTTTGTCAAATATCAGTTAATTGTGTCATATAATTTATATCATTTATGTGTATTAATCATTATGTTTTACATTTTAAATCATTTTGTGTTATATTTGTCATTGCTTTTATAGATAATAAATTGTTATCTATCATTATGTTGTACAACCAGAAGACACAATGATATACTTTCACCGATATATTTTTCAAAACTTATAGTGTTTAAGATAACAAAATATGTTATTTTTGTCATTATTCTTTAATAGATTATATAAACTTGTTGTTATTAATCATTTTGTTTCACCATTAGAAGTACACAATAATGTTATTCACCAATTTATTTTTCAAAACTCATAGTATTCAAGATAACACAATGACGATCAAAAAACACAATTAGACATTATGTCATTTTGTCATTGTTTTTAATGTATAAGATCAATTAGTTGTTAATTATTATTGTATTTTACAAATTAGAAGTATACAATAATATTATTTCATCATTATATTTATCATTTTATAAATATACAATAGTATTCAAATTAACACAATAACTAAAAAATACATAATGAACTGCACTAAATACATAAAACGAGATATGAGCTTAAAACGTAATTTTTTTATCTTAATATATAACAATATTGTACTTATTTTAAAGATAAAACAACACTAGTTTTTATGGTGTGATCTTTCTAAAAAAATAATATCGTACATAAAAGTTATAAACATTAAAAAAATTGGGGGAAGTTACAAAAAGTCAATAAAAATTGGTTATTCTTAAAACTACACTAAATAATATCGTACATAAAAGTTATGTCAACCATTAATTAAGTAGGTGGATAGTTGAGATTACATTTTATACTTTTTAGTTTTCGAAGTCTTTCTATTTAAATATATTCCCTATGATAAAAGAAGTATTTTAGATGGCATGTATCAACATAAAAGAAGGTTCTGATTACGTAAAGAACAATAATAAAAATAACATATTGTTTTATTTTCAACACTATGAGTTTTGAAAAAAATAAATGATGAAAGTATATTATTGTGTATTTCTAATTGTAAAACACAATGATAGAATACAAGTATATATAATCATAGAAATAATGTACAAAACTAACATAAAATGTTTTAAATTGTAAAACATAATGATTAATACATATAACAAATGTTGTAAAACATATGACACAATGAACTGATATTTGACACAATTAACGTATAAGACACAAGAAGCTGACGTATTTAACACAATAACCAAATTACCCTCCACTTAATACAAAAGAAGGACAGTTGTCAACCGCACAATCATTCTTAAGCTTTTCAAATTTGTAAGGCCCCGTTCCCGGGACGCTTACAGTTGGTCATTCATCACACATAAAACGTATAATTACAATTGCATTAAGAAAACATTGCAGCGGAAACATTCAAAAATGACATCACATTTCATTGTAAATACTTTTGCCAAATAATACATCATTATCTGATTTCAAAATACATGTTTGCATTATAACACAAAAGCTTCATAAATGGATGCCATCCCAAAAGAGCCGAGTAGACTTGCTGTGCCATCCTCAGCAATCATTTACCTGCCAACTGGAAAACGTAATAAAAGTCAGCGTTGCTGAGTGAGTTCTAGTTTTTATAATAAAACATACTTTACTTTCATATAAAACCATTCGTTACTTTAACGTGATCACACATCATACGTACGCATAGATAATACCATTATTATCTTCTTCATTCATTCATTCGTTCCTTTTAACTTACTTGCGCATCGGACATCATCCATACCAATACCATATGCTACACCCCAATTAGTCTCAGCTACCGGGCCGAAGTCAATAAATGAACAGCTAAACGTATGCCACGGTACTGGGGTTAACCGATCAGTCTTAGCTACTGGGCCGAAGTCAATAAATGAACAGCTAAACGTATGCCACAGTACTAATGATAACTGACCAGTCATAGCCACTGGGCCGAAGTCAATAAATGAACAGCTAAACGTATGCCACAGTACTAAGGGTAAGCGGTAGAGGTTTCACATAATGGTCAATCACAAAGAAGGACCCGTTATCCGATGCATGCAAGACATGTCATTTCTTTCCACTTTATGTTACATAATACTTCATTTCGTTCGTCATAATACGTAGAGCCATAGGAAAGGTAATCATACATCATAATAAGGAACATATCATACACATTCATCAACATCATACAGGGCAACATCATACATTCATAACATGCATAAACATGCAACATCATCATCATCATCATCATCATGCCCTACATGCACTCTAGGGCCATAACCCTCCTCTTACATGCTCTTACGGGTTACCTTACATCCAAACTTACATCTGCACCTTTCCCCGAAGGCCAGAAGTCAAACTACACATTCCTTCGAGTGCAACAGCCCTATTCGGGCGTATGGACACCCTTCAGTCGCATGGCCTCCATGCGACTGAACATCATGCGACTGGACCCATGCGAATGGTCATCTATGCGAATGAACATCCAATCGTGCGTATGGACCTCGTGCGAATGGGATTACTGCGAATGGGCACCTATGCGACTAACCACATGCGAATGGACTCATGCGACTAAGCAACTATGCGACTAAACCCTCAGTCGTACAACCCTCATGCGACTGGACTCCCAGTCGTGCGACTGAATCCCAATCGTGCGAATGACCTTCAATCGCCCTCATTCGGCCGTATGGCCTTCATTCGGTCGCCTAGCCCTAGCTGATGCAGAATGGAGTTCATCCCGAACCCAATCTGCCATTTTCAGCCTCCAAGCTCATCCAAACCCATTCTAAGCCTAAATCAACCCTCCTGGACCTTAGGAATGCATACCTTAACACCATACAAGCACACCCAAGCCCGAAAACATACACTAAACACATCATACACATCACACCCAAATGGGTCAAACACACACACACACAAAAACGGATTTTGCACATTTTCCAGCCCCAAAATCGGTTGAAAGCAAGTAAAAGTGGGGTCCTAGAACTCACACAATCGAGCACAAAGACAAGAGCTTCGATTTGGCTTGCCACTCGACGGATTTGGACACCCGAAACACCCGAAACACCACTTTTCTCCCTTTTCTCCTCTTTCTCTCTTCTCTCTCTCTTTGTGAGCTGAAATGTGTGAAGTGTGGGGAGAGTGGGCTGCCCTCTCCCTACACATATCACCACATTACCCGACTTTTCTTCGTTGGCGAGTTTGGTCCCTCGACTTTGGACTTTATTTCTTTTCTTTCTTCGCCGGCTTCAAAATAATAAATTTCCGGGTGTTACAAGTCCACCCCCCTTAAATAGGTTTCGTCCCCGAAACCTGTCATTCCTCGAACAAACGTGGATAATGTTGTCTCATTTCTTCCTCAGTCTCCCACGTTGATTCGGATCCTTTCCTGTGCTTCCACTGCACACGCACAAGAGGAACCACTTTATTCCTTAGCCTTTTCTCCTTTCGGTCAATGATTGCCACTGGTTGCTCCACATAATTGAGCCGTTCATCTACTTCGATATCTTCCAATGGGACAATCATATCTTCATCTGCTAAGCACTTCCTTAGATGAGATACATGGAATGTCGGGTGAATTCCACTTAACTCATCTGGCAACTCCAGTCTATAGGCCACCTCTCCTACTCGAGCAATGATTCGGAAAGGGCCTATATACCTTGGGCTCAACTTGCCCCGCTTTTGGAAGCGAATGATACCCTTCCAAGGTGAGACCTTCAACATAACCCTGTCACCCACCTGGAACTCAATCGGCCTGCGTCGTTTATCAGCATACGACTTCTGTCTGTCTTTGGCTGCCTTCATGAAGGCTTTGATCTTCTCAAGCTTCTCAGTCGTAGCCTCGATTACCTCGACGCTCCCCAATTCCTTCTGACCAATATCACCCCAACAAACGGGTGTTCTGCATCTCCTACCGTATACCATCTCATATGGAGGCATGCCAATGCTGGCGTGATAGCTGTTGTTATATGAGAATTCGGCTAACGGTAGGTGGTCATCCCAACTTCCACCAAAATCAATCACACATGCCCGAAGCATGTCTTCCAGCGTCTGGATGGTCCTTTCTGACTGACCATCAGTCTGGGGATGATAAGCCGTGCTGATATGTAACCTCGTCCCCATAGCATCGTGGAACTTCTTCCAGAATTTAGATGTAAACCGAGTGTCGCGATCCGACACGATAGACACCGACACACCATGACGAGTCACAATCTCCTTGATGAACAGATCAGCCAACCTCTCAGATGAATATGTCTCGCGGATCGGTAGGAAGTGAGCACTCTTCGTCAAACGATCAACTATCACCCATATGGCATCATACCCTTTCGGGGTACGCGGCAGCTTTGTAATGAAATCCATGGTGATGTGCTCCCACTTCCATTCCGGTATATCCAAAGGTTGTATCTTCCCGTACGGCTTTTGATGCTCGGCCTTCACCTGTAAGCAAGTAAGGCACTTACTCACATACTCCACCACGTCGCGCTTCATACCCGGCCACCAATAATCTTTCTTCATATCGTGGTACATCTTCGTGGCACCAGGATGAATGGAGTACCGAGTCTTGTGAGCTTCATCCATTATCTTCCCCCGTAAATCCCCAAAACGAGGAATCCACACACGATCAAATCGGGTTCTAACACCGATCGTGTTTTCACCCAATTCTCCAACCAGACCTCTCATCCTTTCAGAGTTAAGATGATCTTCTTTCAGTGCCTCATCTTGAAACTCTTTAACCTGCTTCATTACATCAGAGGTCATGATCAACTGATAGGCTTTCACCCGAATCGGCTCGGGCCTTTCTTTCCGGCTAAGGGCATCAGCCACCACATTGGCCTTGCCCGGATGGTAGTGGATCTCACAATCATAATCCTTTATAAGTTCCAACCACCGCCTCTGCCTCATGTTCAAATCCTTCTGCTCGAAGAAGTACTTCAGACTCTTGTGGTCAGTGAATATGGTGCACTTCGTCCCGTACAGATAGTGCCTCCAAATCTTTAATGCAAAGACCACAGCTGCTAGCTCCAAGTCATGAGTAGGATAATTGACCTCATGAACCTTCAACTGTCGGGATGCGTAGGCTATAACCTTTTCTCTCTGCATTAACACACACCCCAACCCCGAGTAAGAAGCATCGGAATAAACCACCATATCTTTACTTCCATCGGGTAATGACAGAACAGGAGCTTGAGTCAACCTCGCCTTCAATTCTTCAAACGCCTTCTCTTGAGCTTGACCCCATACGAACTTCACCTCTTTTCGGGTCAACTTAGTTAGTGGAGAAGCAATCTTGGAGAAGTCTTGGATAAATCTTCTGTAGTAGCCCGCCAAACCCAAGAAACTGCGAATCTCGGATGGCGTCTTTGGTGACTTCCATTGCATAACCGCCTCCACTTTCGCCGGGTCCACCATAATCCCATCAGGATTCACCACGTGACCCAAGAACTGAACTTCGCGCAACCAGAACGCGCACTTGGAGAATTTAGCATACAACTTCTCCCTCCTCAGCGTCTCTAGAACCTCCCGAATGTGTCCGGCGTGCTCTGCTTCGCTCCTCGAATATATCAGGATATCATCAATAAACACAATCACTGATTTATCCAACATAGGCCGACACACACGGTTCATCAAATCCATAAAAGCAGCTGGCGCGTTGGTCAAGCCAAAGGACATGACAAGAAACTCGTAGTGACCATAGCGCGTACGGAAAGCTGTTTTAGGAATATCCTGCTCCTTTACCTTCAACTGATGGTAACCAGATCGAAGATCTATCCTTGAAAACCAACTGGCACCCTGAAGTTGATCAAACAAATCATCTATCCTCGGTAAGGGGTATCGGTTCTTCACTGTCAACTTGTTTAGCTCACGGTAGTCGATGCACATCCTCATACTACCGTCCTTCTTCTTTACAAACAGGACCGGAGCACCCCAGGGAGAGATACTCGGTCTAATGAACCCCTTATCAAGCAACTCCTGCAACTGCTCCATCAACTCTTTCATCTCGGTCGGAGCCAACCGATACGGTGCCTTGGCAACAGGTTGGGCACCTGGTATCAAATCAATCTGAAACTCAATCTCTATGTCAGGTGACACTCCTGATAAGTCTTCCGGAAACACGTCTGGAAAATCACACACAACTGGTACATCGGCTAGTTGTGGTGTTGGCGTATCCACATCCTTTACATAGGCCAAGTAGGCACTACATCCACGCCTCATACACTTTCCCGCCACCGCCATCGAGATCACCTTCGGAATCGTAGTAACCCGATCGCCATATACCGTCACTGAACTACCGTCAGGCGCCAACAACCGAATCATCTTCTTGCGACACACAATGTTCGCCTCGAAGTCCGCTAACCAATCCATCCCAAGAACCAAATCAAAACCACCTAAGGTCATCACAAACGGTCTAACAGGAAACTTATGACCCTCAAGCTCCACATCACAATTCTCTATCATCTCAGAAATCCTGGTAGACTTACCTATGGCAGTTTCTACATCAAAGGGCGCATCAACACGTCTACTACTAACAGGCAGCTTAGCACAGAAAGCAGCAGAAATAAAACTTTTACTCGCACCAGAATCAAATAACACAGAAGCTAAAGTTTGGTTCACCAGAAACGTACCGGACACAACGTCAGGGTCCGTCCTAGCCTCCTCCTGTGTCATGGTGAATGCCCTGGCGCTCGCCCTCGGTGCATCACCTCCCGTCCTCTTCGCCCCTGAACTCTCAGCCCTCGGCTTCTTGCAATCCCTGCTCATATGACCAATTTCCCCACAGTTAAAACATTTGCCCGTCAGGCAATCCTTCGCCATATGCCCAGTCTTCCCACACTTGAAGCACACGTTCAAACCCAGCCTGCATTCTCCCGCATGCTCCTTTCCACACTTTCCACACCTCCTCGACCCTGCTCCCGGTGTGGCCACGCGGCGGTCATCCACCCGTGCCTTTTTGTTACCCGTCGAGGCCTCACCCCGACCAAACCTCTTCCCGTTCCAGCTTCGATCACCACCACCCTTCCTATTCGCTTCAACCACCACCACTCCCCTCTCATCATAAAGTCTTCCGGCCAAATCAACCGCCGACCTAAACGTACTTGGCCGGGCGGCGATCATATGCCGGCGGACATCCACCGGTAAACCCTGAATGTACCTCTTGATCTTCCGAGAAAGAGGCGTCACCTGATCCGGCACCAACCGTGCCATCTCGTTGAACTTGGTAGTATATTGCTGGTGTGTCATGGATCCCGCCTCCAGCAGCAGGAACTCCCTCTCAATCTTATCCATTTCCCTGTGAGGACAGAACTCCTCAATTACCATCTTCTTCAGCTCGGGCCACCTCATTCTCCCGATTGCCCGATTACCCTCCGCCTGGACAATGTTGTCCCACCAGCATAGTGCCGAGTCCACAAAGGAGTGGGTGGCAAACTTTACCTTCTGATCTTCTCGGCACTCGCTTATGTCGAGAACAGCCTCCATTTCTCTCACCCATCGGTGAGCAGCAGCGGCATTGCCATTACCGTCAAAAGTAGGGGGCTTGCATCTCATGAACACCCCGTAGTTACAGCCTCGTGCCACCTCCCGCACAGGCTCCTCTTCCTCTTCTTCCTCATTATCGGAGAAAATCGTTTCAGGCTCCGGTTGCTCCCCCGAGGCCTGGTTTCTCTCCTTCCTTTCCCCTTCCTTCACAGCCTTGATGACTTCGGTCACCACAGACGGTAAGATTGTCTGCATGACCTGGTGTACTTCCTCCACGACAGCCTCTTTTACTGAGGCCCTCAAGTTCGCACTCTCATCCCCAGCTTCTGGATGAGGAGTCTCAGGTTCTGCAGGAACCTCTTTCTCAGCTCTAGGCCTTCCTCTCTTAGGGCGTGGTTCAGCAACAGGGCCATTACGGCCTCCACCCCTAGAAGCTCTAGAAGATCTACCACCAGCCATTCCCTATCACACTGAAAGATTCAAACACCAACACGGTCATTCAAGGAAACAACTCAGTTTATGCCAAGTATAGTAAGTCCCTAATTACAGTGGCCAGTTGTGATTAGCCACTTACTGTACTCTTCATACCCCAAGTATTACCTATCCTGACTACATCAGTATTCAAATCTACATACAACACATAACATATACCATGCGCACATAAACTGGTTAACTTTAAGAAAATACCTGATGGCACCCAGCTACTCAGTTTGGCATCCCATTCCCCATTCGTCCCATTTTCAGTTTAAGTTAAGGTTTATTTTGAAAATTTACCCATTTCACTTAAACTTTGGCTCTGATACCAACTTGTAAGGCCCCGTTCCCGGGACGCTTACAGTTGGTCATTCATCGCACATAAAACGTATAATTACAATTGCATTAAGAAAACATTGCAGCGGAAACATTCAAAAATGACATCACATTTCATTGTAAATACTTTTGCCAAATAATACATCATTATCTGATTTCAAAATACATGTTTGCATTATAACACAAAAGCTTCATAAATGGATGCCATCCCAAAAGAGCCGAGTAGACTTGCCGTGCCATCCTCAGCAATCATTTACCTGCCAACTGGAAAACGTAATAAAAGTCAGCGTTGCTGAGTGAGTTCTAGTTTTTATAATAAAACATACTTTACTTTCATATAAAACCATTCGTTACTTTAACGTGATCACACATCATACGTACGCATAGATAATACCATTATTATCTTCTTCATTCATTCATTCGTTCCTTTTAACTTACTTGCGCATCGGACATCATCCATACCAATACCATATGCTACACCCCAATTAGTCTCAGCTACCGGGCCGAAGTCAATAAATGAACAGCTAAACGTATGCCACGGTACTGGGGTTAACCGATCAGTCTTAGCTACTGGGCCGAAGTCAATAAATGAACAGCTAAACGTATGCCACAGTACTAATGATAACTGACCAGTCATAGCCACTGGGCCGAAGTCAATAAATGAACAGCTAAACGTATGCCACAGTACTAAGGGTAAGCGGTAGAGGTTTCACATAATGGTCAATCACAAAGAAGGACCCGTTATCCGATGCATGCAAGACATGTCATTTCTTTCCACTTTACGTTACATAATACTTCATTTCGTTCGTCATAATACGTAGAGCCATAGGAAAGGTAATCATACATCATAATAAGGAACATATCATACACATTCATCAACATCATACAGGGCAACATCATACATTCATAACATGCATAAACATGCAACATCATCATCATCATCATCATCATGCCCTACATGCACTCTAGGGCCATAACCCTCCTCTTACATGCTCTTACGGGTTACCTTACATCCAAACTTACATCTGCACCTTTCCCCGAAGGCCAGAAGTCAAACTACACATTCCTTCGAGTGCAACAGCCCTGTTCGGGCGTATGGACACCCTTCAGTCGCATGGCCTCCATGCGACTGAACATCATGCGACTGGACCCATGCGAATGGTCATCTATGCGAATGAACATCCAATCGTGCGTATGGACCTCGTGCGAATGGGATTACTGCGAATGGGCACCTATGCGACTAACCACATGCGAATGGACTCATGCGACTAAGCAACTATGCGACTGAACCCTCAGTCGTACAACCCTCATGCGACTGGACTCCCAGTCGTGCGACTGAATCCCGATCGTGCGAATGACCTTCAATCGCCCTCATTCGGCCGTATGGCCTTCATTCGGTCGCCTAGCCCTAGCTGGTGCAGAATGGAGTTCATCCCGAACCCAATCTGCCATTTTCGGCCTCCAAGCTCATCCAAACCCATTCTAAGCCTAAATCAACCCTCCTGGACCTTAGGAATGCATACCTTAACACCATACAAGCACACCCAAGCCCGTAAACATACACTAAACACATAATACACATCACACCCAAATGGGTCAAACACACACACACATAAAAACGGGTTTTGCACATTTTCCAGCCCCAAAATCGGTTGAAAGCAAGTAAAAGTGGGGTCCTAGAACTCACACAATCGAGCACAAAGACAAGAGCTTCGATTTGGCTTGCCACTCGACGGATTTGGACACCCGAAACACCACTTTTCTCCCTTTTCTCCTCTTTCTCTCTTCTCTCTTCTTTGTGAGCTGAAATGTGTGAAGTGTGGGGAGAGTGGGCTGCCCTCTCCCTACACATATCACCACATTACCCGACTTTTCTTCGTTGGCGAGTTTGGTCCCTCGACTTTGGACTTTATTTCTTTTCTTTCTTCGCCGGCTTCAAAATAATAAATTTCCGGGTGTTACAAAATTAAACATCATTTTTAGTATAACCCTACCCATTTAATCTTATTTTACACATTGCTTGTTATCTATCTTATATGTACAGGCGTGTTTTTTATATTAAAAAAAGAATTAATCTCGTATTTAAAGTTATACATGACCTTGTTAGCTTATATATGTCGTATTAAACATAATGATAAACTAGAAATTAATGGAGATAAGAATATCTTTTAGTAAGAATTAAGGAATATTTTGTTAATGGTGTGCTTCAATGTCAACTTTTTATTATTTTTTATTTAGTTTGATTCCTTAATGACCTATTTAATATTTTTATATCTTCAAATTTTTTATTTGATTTAGGTATAAATGCATCAGCTTGAGGAGTATAATTCACCTTAGGTAGATTGAAGGGAAAAAGTTAGCGAATAATTAAACAAATTTTAGCATGAGAAATTTATCGTTTTAACTTTTTAATATACCAATATACTATATCGTAAACTTATATATTACAAAAAAGAATGTTAAAGATGTAAGAAACACAAAAAGAACGTTGATTCAATTATTTTATTTGATTTTATAGTCAATTATCATTTACCAATGTTAGTTTATCCAATTCATTTATTAAGTCATTAACTAAAGCAAATGTTGTTTAAAATAAATAACTAAAGCAAATATATCAAATCAAATTCGAGTTTTTTGTATTCATATAATTAACTAATTTAACTCATATGATTAATTGGTTTTGGTAGGAAGACAATCAACAGATGTGTAGAGTGGTGTCACATGACAACCAAGTTACTCATTTAATTCGAGTAGATAGATATAATCTAGAAAATATACAGTAACATATATTTATATACTTATTTTATTTTTGTTAGAAAAAAATATATAAATTATTCTTGTGTTTGATCAGATTGCAGTTTGTCCTTAAAACCTTAAAATTGTAAAGCTAGTTCAAACTTTTATGTAGTCATTTCAAGTGTGGTCTACATACTTTAAAAATTACAAAGTTAGCTCAAAGTTTTATGTGAGCATTGCACTTTGGTCTTCAAAGTTAAGTTTAAAAGTTAATCTAAACTTTTTGAAATGCATAAGAACTGAATGAAATCTATGTCAGGGACCAAAACGTATTTTTGCAATTGTTACAATTTAGATATTAAAAATGTAATATGATAAAACCACATGGACCGTTTATGCATTTTTTTTCTTTTTGTTAACTAGTAACGTTTCCCGTAAGCATTGTGCAGGTAACTTCACAAAGAACTAAATAACAACACACGAATACACAAATACATTGGAAAAAACTACACTTTTGTTTAACATTGATAATAAATTGTATAATGGATCCGCAAATACACAAACATAACTTAATGACAACCACTTTAACACAAACAAAACAACCCACGATTTCGTGCATTTATAACTTCAATAAATTTGAACAAATTACATTAGGAGGAGCTTACATTTCCCACTTACGTTGGTTTATCTAATACTGCATCAACATATTTGTACAACTTCCATTAGCATTTTTTATTTTCAACTTTACAGTTTTTTTAAACACTAATGATGATATATCTGTGAAAAATATTTTGAGCGTCAAAGTAAGACTCAGAATTACTAATTTGTTATGACTGCAAAAGGTACCACTTGCATTACAAAAACATAGATGTTTTCACATTACCAACACGGTTGTCACGCCAGAATAACCGATGTTATAGTTTTATTTTCATTATTATAGCCTTTTGCTTTTAAAAAACCAACAACATATGCATTAGAATAACTATACCAACATGTAAACGTGTCAACATGCTTTGTGAAACCAGTTCTATAATCAGTAATTCATCATTAAGGCTATAAAGGTTAGTCTTTAATACTTAAAGAACTAAGGATATATAACACTTCTCAGATGAGGGAATGCTCATCATCAAGTCAAACTAACAGTTTCCAAATGAGTTCGAGGGTCCGATGAAACCAGGGTTATCATCTTAGTCATGTAACACCAAAAACTTTTAGGGTATATGACTAAAAACCACAAATAAAAAACATATCCCATATAACTGATTGATCAAAGTCTCATATGAGCGTATTCCCATCATTATCGACTTATTCTACCAACATCCAAATGAAACAACAGAAGGTCTCAGATTAGCCTATGACATCATCATCAAGTCATACTAGCAGCATCTAAATGAAATCACAAGTCAAATGATGTCATGCTCATCATCACATGCTTCAACACCCAAAAATATTTTAGATTTCACCTATTAGTATGGAATGAACCATTAAACCTATATAGCACCAAAACATGTTTGGGTTTACAAACACAAATTCAAGCCCGCTCCGATAGGCATACAGCCATCATCATCATCCAGCTAACCAAACCGAACCAACAACATAAGGGCTTACAAAGACAAAGCAAAACACTTCTCGGATGAGCAAAGGCTCCTCGTCATCGAACCAACAACAACACCTAACAAACCCAAAATAGAAATATGTAAAGACTAAAATAGATAAAAATCAGAAAAAAAGAGATAGAAAGAAACCTAGGCAAATAAATGTCATCAAAAAATAGTGATAGATACGCCAGATACAGATGTACCATATCCAACATGGGGACGATCAGAAATAGAACATCATCGACATCCTCTCCATCTCTAAGGTTTTCTCTTACATTTCTATCTATATCAGACCATCAACAAACAATGTAAATTGTATTGTTCACTTGTTCTTTTATATAAAAAAAATCTAGTGAGAAAACAATGATATGCGACGAGAGAGACCCATAAATGGTGCGAAATCAAAGAGATCAGGTGAGAAAGAAACCCAAATGACCAAAAAGCAAATACACCGATGACAAAGAATCCCAAACATGCATTTATACGGTTGCTACCAGGGGACAATGCCGAAAACAGAGGGTACAGTTATCACTTCAAATTGTTTGGGTTTTGTAGCTTTGAAAATCTGCCCGAAACCTAACATAAATTGTTCAATCGGTTTTGGGTTGTTTGGGTAATAGGTTGTTTGGTTGGGTTTTCGGCATTAAACAATAGAGTTAAAGTTAGCGAACTTTAAGAATTTCTTTTCAAAGTCATTTAAAATTAGTGAACTTAAATCAGTTAAATTTAATAAATTATTAAATGTGTTTACATATATAATTGTATACAAAGAATTTACTTATTTAGACTAAAATAAATTATTAAAACAATTGTATACGAACAATTTGTTTTATAATAATGGGTGTTGATTAGGTTCTTCAGGTAACATGTTTCTTCAGGTATGGTGAGATCGGGTCATGCGGGTTACTCAAGTACGGGTAAACTCGACAGGCCTAGAGTAACATTGTAGAATCCACTATGATAATTGATAAGACAATGTAAATTAATGAAAAAGCATATGTTGTTTGCAATCAACCACATATTCAACCGCGTGCCTATGGTTTTGTAGACTAGTGACATTGATGATTGTCTTACACAAATGAGATGTGAGTTAAAATCCTTACAAATATGGTGGGATTAGGTGATATTCAAGATTAAAAAGATGTTAGTTTAAAAAGTGAGATAACATTAGCAAAACATTAGGCTCGATTTTACTATTTAAGGAGGTATGTGAATGTACTTTGAAGAGATGCTCTTGCATCCATGGAAATCATTATGTAAATGATTTTTTTCAAGATTATCAAGGCTATTTTGTTAGATTTCAATAGTCCCAAGAGTCCAATTACAATATAAAATAATATAATCTAGTTATTACTTTGGTAGGGAGGAAAAGATGAAGGAATGGTGGTGCCAGAACACATGGTGAAAGAGAAAGTGAGATGGAAAACTTAGAGGGATGATGAATGATTTTAGGGTGTTTAGAGGGAATATGAAAGACTATTTTTTTCATTCACTCACAATGATACATCCCATTCCATTTGTTATTCATGCAACCATCACGATACAAGGCTTTTCCGCAAGTCGGGTACATAAAGTATGTTGCTTAGTGTGAACTCCTTCCCTAAAGTCCACTTCAACATCATATCCCATTATCCTTTAATATCGAAGCTAGTAGTGGTATTCCCCATGTACAACTTATAGTTTTCCACCACTTCCTTAAACGTATTAATGAGGGTCTTGTCCGCACAGATTTGGCAAGTAGCCCATCGTCAACCTACCAACCCTTAGTGTTGTTAGACACCAAGTTGATCTCATCTATCATGATAGTAAGGTCAGAGATCATAGCAAAGAGAGGCATATCATCATTAATGATATGCGTTTTCTCTTTTTTCATGTGCATGCATTGGTAAGCGTAGTGACCAGACTCACCATAATTGTAACATTTCTCTTTAAAGGTAGACACTTTCTTCTTCAAGCCTCATTTACTTAGCCTAATATTTACAACTTTAGCTTTCTTACCTTTGTTGGATTTATAGCCTTCAAAGGATTGATCATGCTTTGCCAGTTAGTCTTATACAACGGTTGCTCTTGATTTCCCTTTTGAGCCAACTTGTTATCTTCCTTAATTCATAGATGAACACGAAAGTCTTCAATCATCATCTTATTTCACTTATGCTGGAGGTAGTATTCATAATCTACCCATCTAGGAGGAAACTTTTCAACCATATCCACCACTTGAAATGTATTACTAGGAGTCATCTCCTCCGAGAGAATGTTGCTAAATATAACTTGCAACTCTAAAATATGGCTAATCACAATCTTAAGTTCGTCCATATTATAGGCCAAGCAACGTGTCATAATGAAATATTTCATGTCAGCGTCCTCTATTTCCTACTTGCATTCTAACGACTCTCATAATTCATTGGCGGTCGTTATCTTGCAATGCATGTTACGTAAAGCATCCATAATGCCATTCTGCATATAGTCACAACATGAAAAATCAGAGAGCTTCCAAGCTTCCATGGCACTCACACATTGAACATTGGCCGCCCCTTCAACAAAAGTAGAATGGAATTCAATCAGAAACCTACAAGGTTTAAGATAGTCAATAACCTGCAAGGTTTAAGGTAGCGAGATAGAGGAACATCTTTTGATACCACCTCTTAAAATACAACCTAGAAAACTTTTATGTTTTTAGCATGGTTTGCAAGTATATTGCAAATTGATTACCAACAAGTAGTAATACAGTACTTGAAGATGAGGCATTCGTAGTTGGAGGTGGAACAACCATTTCTAAATTAAGAAACTTTAAAAGTTAAATTAAAAAAACATTATAGCTTTTATAAGAAAAGGTGCTAAAAATTGTGTCATGTGGTGTTGTTTTTGCTAAATCTGTGTTGTTTTATAAAAAAATAATGCTTTTTTGGAGCAGCATTGTTTTGAAATGTACTTTCTATTTTAAAATCAGGCCAACTATATTAGATTATCTTAGCAGTAATTTTTAATCAAATTTAATAAATCAACTTCAAATTTTGTTTGCTCATCTTGCTAGCTATCTAATAGTAAACGTTACCATTTAATGATTCTCATTCTTCTACTTGTTCCTTACTTGACATTATCTATTGCAACCTATTGATGTCATCATCCCAAGTAAGACTGGATATAAATATTACATGGTCCTTATTGATGACTTCACCCAACATGTTTAGGTTTGTCCTCTAACATTTAAGTCTAAAACCTTTCTTATATATATAATACTCAATAAACTTACTCATACATAATTCAATCTGACCATTAAAAGATTCCAATATGATCTTGGCAAGGAGTTTGATAAAAACTAAAAGTTTTGCCAACATCATGGTCTTGTGTTTTGATTCTCGTACCCCTAAACTTCTCAACAAAATGTAAACGCGGAACATATGACATGTAGACTCAATGATATCGTTAGTTCCTTACTTATCCACACCTATCTACCTCTATATTTTTTAGTTGAAGTGTTTCACACCGTTAGATACCTACATAATATCCTACCCATAAAGCGTCTCCAAAATCTCACACCTACATACGCCTGATATCACTGTCACCCACCTTATAACCATCCATGCATTTTTAGATGCGCATGTTACACACATTTGTCTATCGTTTAACCCCACAAACTCACCCCCATTCCACTTGTTGTGTATTTCTTGATTATCCATAAATTCGAGGATACCTATGTTTGACCCTACCTCCAGCAAAGTACACTTATCTAGACACATCATATTTGATGAGGACACTCTCCCATTCGCCACTCCATCAATCCCTAACACATACTCCTTACATGCGCCACCACTTTTAACCGTCAGCGTATCAACCACCACACCCTCCTCGCCTAACACCAATATTACTTCCGCCAATAACACACCACCCACATCCCTTACAACCTATTTTATCATATTACTCTAGTAACCTCAAAAGCCATCCTTAGCCTAACACCAACTCACAAATACTTTTGCCCACTCATCACCTCTAAACACCACCCTACCCCCATCAATCAAACTAAAATCCCACACCCATCCACCATATGCAAACTTGATCTAAAGCCATGATTGTTAAACCAAATCCTAAATATATTTTACATGTTGCACATTTATGTTGCATGGTAGCTAGTTCCTCATCCAAAAGTCAGCGCAATTATATAATGTATATGGGTATTTAGACGAAATTTTCATTCGGACAATCACTAGGACGTTACAAGGCACAGTTAGTGGTTGATGGAAAATCATTAAAGTCAGGATCGATTGTGTGGATACATTTAGTTCGTCATAAACCCACCACCACTAGAATGGTTTTATCATTGGTAGTATTAAAATCATAGCCTATTCATTAATTAGACGTCAAAATGCATTATTGCATAACACAATTCTAGAGACCTTCTTTATGTATCAACCATAGGGGTTGATAGATCAACATCATCCGAATTATGTTTGTAGACTTAAAAAGTCACTTTATAGCTTAAAGCAAGCCCTTCGGGCATGGTATACCTGTTTTACCACCTTTATTAGCTCACGAGATCTTAAGAGTAACGTGTGTGATACATCTCCTTTTGCCTACTAAAATAGCTCTCGTATTACTTACTTTTTATTTTATTAGTTTATGTTGATGATATTGTCCTAACTACATCTAATTTAGGCTTTTTAAGCACATCGTTACACTCTTTTTAATGAGTTTGCCATGTCAGACTTGGGCTTGTTTTATATTTTTAGGCATTACAGTTCCTAAAGACTATTTTTTTTGTCTAAATCCCAATATGCTAGGGACATCCTGGATCGCGCCAACATGACTACATGCAAGTCCTATTAGACCATGGCATCTTGGCCAAATTTAGTGCCATGGTCGGCGACCTTTTACCTCATGGCACCTCTTATTGACAACTCGTTGGTTCCCTTTAATACTTAACATTCACCAGGCCTAGTATTTTCTATACGGTTCAGCATATATGTCCCTTTATGCATGCTCCATGAGTCCCGTTTTATTCTTAAAAAATGTCATCTAAGGTGTACACACACAGTACTATTGATTATGGCCGACACATCAATAGTCGGCCTCTTAATATCTCGTTGCGTCTTTGAGTGTCGATTGGGCAGGTGTCTTGATCATGTTGGTCAACTTCCGGTTATTATGTGTTTCTCGAAAACAAACTTGTATATCGGATGTCTATAAGATAACCCACAATATCTCGATCTAGTGCATAATGGGAATACCGAGGCGTTGCGAATGCAGGCTGAAGCTATCTGGTTAAGAAATTTATTATTTGAACTTCATGTACCTATCAA